>JBBMKE010000008.1:7357787-7369283 GCA_037834125.1 Lippia alba
ACGTTAATTGTCGATCCCAAGATTCATTTCACGTTACAAGATTCTGATTAATGGTGTAATAACCCCAATAAAAAAGTAAGAATAGTTGTTAGATCTGTCTGTAAAATGAATAGTATGTCTGTATTTGTTATTTGATTTGTTTTGGAGGATGTCGATACTGAATGTTTGTGCCTTGTCTCTCTTGTAAAATAGTGGACTATTTTGGATGTTATAATATGCTCTTTTTATTGCAGTTTCTAATTTTATTTTCCTTTTTACATGTTTTTTATTAAATAGTGAGGTGTCGTCTTTATCCGTCCATTGATCGGCCTCTAACTTTTAATCTTGGCCATTAATTTTGGTCAGAATAAAAAGGACTATGATTTGATAAGATTCGTGTAATTTCTCAAATATTTTAGAAAGTATGTGGTGTTTTTAAGTGCAAGTTCCATAGGGTTATCCATATGATTCAAAATTATGTAAGGTGTTATCATTAAATTAAATCATGTTCCGTACTAATCGCTGTAAATTGAGCATTACACAATTTGAGAAAAGTAATCTGTTTATTCTTATTATTTTGGATTATTGTTCATTATCTAAACTTGTTATTCTCTTGAATTAGCGTACAAGTGTATTCGCTAACGTTCTACTTAGTGTATGTTGTGATGGTGGGCTTTGTATACAAATTTTTAGTGCCAAAAAACCCTTATGTGAATGTGTTTTCTCACGGTTGACTCTCATATTCAAGTTTTAAGTGTCAAAATACCCTTACATCTAACATCCTCTTCAACTTATGCATTCTTATTATTTTGTATCACTTATTGTCTAAATTTATTCTTCCTTCGAGTTGACTTTAATATCGGAGAGTATTCGCTGAACTTATGCTCAACGAATCTTCTGATGGTTCGCTCTTAAATACAGATTTTAAGTGTTGAAAAACTCTTATACCAGCGTGTCTTCTCACAATTTCCTCTCGTATACAAGTTTTAATAAGTGGCAGAAGACTCTTATGTCAGATATCCTCTTCAACTTATACAATTGGATAATTAGTGTTGCCGCATATTTGTTCTATCATATATATTAAAATATTCACGCCGAATATGCATTAAAAGATTATAAATTTGAGCATCTTATTGGATAACCAATAAAAAAGATATAAATAAGTATAAAAATCTATGTGAAACCAAAAATTAGAAGATGTAAACAATTTGGCAAGAAAAACAAAACAAGAGCCAAGTAAAGCATGTCAAGTATTTTGTCAGCAATAGGTTCTTATTGATCCCACTTGCATTTAAAATGATCCCCCTCCATGTCATTTCATTTGAAACTCGTCTCAGAAAAGATTCAAGATTAGATTAGAAAAGCATCTTGAAATAGTATTATTATGATAGTTTAATATGAGAATAGTATAAGGTAAGGGAAATATTAAAGAAAAAATATATTATTAAGTTGAATTATATTTTATCCTTAGACATAGATTTTCTTTTTTCTTCAAATGAAAAAAATCAGAAATAATTCAAACTCACATCATTATTGATGGGTTTAGAATATGTTCGCATCTCTGTCGTACACGTGTCATAATCCTAAGGAATGCATTCTGGGTCTAGGATGCACTAAGGCTTGACACTCGAGGGAATAGGTTCCTGAGTTAATTCCAACCTCTTTCCCTCCCTTCCTCATTCGAAAAGGTCTATCCTCGAAATCACTCGTCGCAAAGGACATTTGCCCTCGTTATTAGCGCTCTCCCAAGTGCTTGCACTCATATTGGGGTATTCTCTTCAAGAATAGTGACCCTGGGGCTCAAGACGCTCTCAATGCTCTTATCTCCTCGCCAAAGAGTCTTATCTCGAGCGTTGCCATGCTCGGAAGCTTGCACTCTGGCATCCCAGCGCTCGAAGAAATAATCTCTTAACTGCCTCTAACACCCTTGACAGGCATAACCACCTACGGTTAGGCACAACTCACAAACATCACTCTCAAGTCCTCACAGACCGCCACGTGTTTAGGGTAACACCCTTTTGAGACCACTCCCTTAAGATTACAAGTTTAAGTAGAAAACTATCAAATTACGTGGCTAGAATTTATATTAAAGAATAAAATAAATAAATAAATAAAAGATAGTTCATGACACCAAATGAATCTCTTGCTTAATATATAGTATAGATTACAAGCTTTTCTAAATAATTAGATCATAAAGTTAAAATTGTAATTAACATATTTATTAATTTATTTAATATATTTGGTCAATTTTTGTTTGCACCTAAATTTTAGAGAATTTTTATTTTAATACTAAATATTTAAAATTTTATATTTTAGTACTTAATTTTTAAATTTTATTGTACCTAACTGTTCGATTTTAAATCCAGCCAATAAAAAATGACACGTGTCATTTTTTTATTGGTTGGATGCTCTTATTTAAAAATTAAATACTTAAGTATAAAATTTCAAAGATTGTATACGAAAGTGTAAAGTCCTCCAAAATTTAGGATGCAAACAAATATTAATTCTTATTTAATTGATGTCCTCAAATTTTTTTTAAAACTAATTTATCAATTAATCCATGTCGAAGTTCAAATATTTCGAAAAAAACCTAAAACCAAGTACTTTTTCCATTAATCAATCGTCCAAGATTCAAGGACATGATTTCCCATTCACATCTCCACTGAAAAAAATCCCTAAAATTGACTCCTCACCATAGTCCCACTCCTTAATTCCACTCATCGCAGTTAAAAAGTTCCCACCTTCAGAGCAAAAACCCTCTCCTCCAATGGCGGAAGTGTACTTCTCCTTCTTCTCCCTAATCCTCCTCATCCCCCTCTCCCTCCTCCTCCTCCTCTACTTCATCGCCCGCCCCAAGCCCGTCCGCGTCCCAATCAAGAACCGCCACGTGTTCATCACCGGCGGCTCCAGCGGCATCGGCCTCGCCCTCGCCCACCTCTGCGCCGCCGCCGGCGCTGACGTCACCCTCCTCGCCCGCAGCGTCGGCAAGCTCGAGGAGGCCAAGGATTCGATCAAGCTCGCGACGGGCCGTGACGTCAGGATCTTCAGCGCCGACGTCAGGGACTACGCCGCCGTGAAGAGGGCGGTGGAGGAGGCGGGACCGATCGACGTTCTGGTGTGCAACCAGGGGGTGTTCGTGCCGCAGGAGTTGGAGGATCAGGAATTGGAGGAGATTAAGTTCATGATCGATGTGAATTTGACGGGGACTTTTCATCTGATTAAGGCTGCTTTGCCGGGGATGAAGAGGAATCGGGGGGAACGGGGGCCGGGATCGATCGCCATTATGTCTTCGCAGGCGGGTCAGGTATGGAGTCTGTGATATGTGTTTGTTGGAAGGTGGTTTTGGTTGGTTTGGGTGGGTGATGGTTGTGTTCTAGATGAAAGTGTTGGTTTTGACTTGGATTGCGTAATGTTGTCGGTCTTTCTATGTAATGCATTAGGTTTTCTTCATTGAATGTTATTGAACTGGGGTAGAGTTAATTAGACTGAATTTGCTGTGAATGTTCTTCATATTTGCTTAGTAGCGTGCTTATCTTGCTACTATAAGCTTGAAAATGCTAGAAGCTAATTTGCATTTGCATTAACGGAGATTTGCAACTAATTTGATGGTAAATGATTCTTGATCTTTGAATAATCCAATTGTATATTCTGTTCAGGTTGGCATATATGGTTATACAGCTTATTCTGCCAGCAAGTTCGGCCTGAAGGGTCTGGCAGAATCTTTGCAACATGAGATCATAGCAGACAACATTCATGTCTCCCTCATCTTCCCTCCCGACACTGAGACTCCTGGTTTTGCTGAAGGTAATTCTCACTGTCTCACATATAATCATAAAATCTCTGTGTATATATTTCTTGGGAATTGCATCAGCTTACCTTGAGGTTTGACCCGATTACACAAGCTTCCCTTGAACTATGAGAAAGTACTAAAGCGCCCTACCAAAGGATTTGCATCACATCCATATCCAATAAAATTTTATGATAACATCTGTAATTTTGTCCCATATTTGATATTTCCCTTGACGCGTACTTGTCAATATCTGATTATAAATTCTGGAATATAATAACATGCGTTGGACCAAATCTTGGGTATGTCAAACGAAGTTCTAGTAATTTTGAAGCCTCGTGAGATGTTTGTTTAATTATCCCTAATTTGTTACAACTGCCATTAATGCTTATCTCCTGATAACAGAGAACAAAAGAAGGCCACAACTCACAAGCATCATCGCAGCTTCCTCTGGTGCAATGAAAGCCGAAGAAGTTGCCAAGAAATCTCTGGATGGAATTCAATCAGGCACCTTCATCGTTCCCTGCAACTTGGAAGGATTCTTGCTCTCTGTTGCAACTGCTGGTTTATCTCCTCAGAGATCATATCTGATGGCATTTGTTGAGGTAATGACAGCCGGCTTAATGCGCCTTGCTGGATTGTTTTTCCAATGGAATTGGTACGGGAGCATCGAGAAATTTCATTCAAAGAAGTAGATTAGTTGTTCTTAACGAGATAATCTGATGGTTATAATTTTTAGCCCGTACGGGATTTCGCAGTTTAGTGTTGTTAGTGTGATCGAGAGAAATGTAATTCTTGTTGTTTGTTGTTGATGGTGTATCTGAACTTTCCACAGGGTATAAAACATGGTTATTTTGGAGTACTACTCTGCCTGAAAAACATCGTTGCTTATATTAATGCAGAGATTCTAAGTTTATGTAATAATTTGTATCCTGATTTCGATTAGAGAAATTAGCTTGCTCATATATATGTAACATACTTAAAGGCCTCTAATTTTTAGAGACTTATCTCCCCAGGTACTGAAGGCGCTTTAAACGGGGGCCTCTTCCAATGTAATCTTTTACATCCACAAGGTTCAAAGTGAACTCAAACTCTTATCCATTTGAGTCAACTGCCCCGTTGGTACTTGAAGGCCTCTAATGTGTTGAAGCCGGTGATGATATAGTTCAGAGTGCGCCAATATCATTAGTCTAAAGACAGAATTCATAAAGGTGAAATATAAGTTCAACTTTTTAAAATGGAACTGTCAATAGTTTTTAAGGTTTCTTGATGTGAGAGAGAGAGAGAGAGAGAGTCCTCATCCTGTACTAATAGTTTTCAGTGCACCATATATATGCCAAAATTTGTTCTTGTTCTTACCTCTGCATATAAACTCACATATATCCAACAGAACTCCAGTTGTAACATGAGTTCTTTTGTTGTCTCTTCCGAAACAAGTGTGCCACTGCCACCTAAGAAAACCTCTGTATACACATGGCAATGTTGCATGCAACCCCTGTTTCAAACTCTTCCATGCATATCCTCAATTTCTATTTTCAGAACCATCATCTATCATCTTTTCTGCCATTTATATTATGAGATAATCTTAAAGATTTCTCACTCGCTCTCTCTGACACACACACATACTTGAATAAACCTCGTCCCGTTTCTTGTGCTTCGATTCTAGGAATTTCAGTACTTAGTTATATCGGAAAAATAATATGGCGACGGAGGAGCAGAAGTTTCCACCGCAGAGTCAGGCAGAGCAGCCAGGAAAACAGCATGTGATGGACCCTATTCCGCTGGCACTTCGCCCTGACTACGCACCAGCCAACAAGCTCCGAGTAAGATGTTGGTTTTCTTCGTTTCTCAGTAGATTAACTGAATAATTACGCGGACATAGACCAAGGTTTGAAAAATTACAAAATTTTCCCCTACCGTATCCTAAGGTTTAGCTAAGACATGTTACTATAGCCATGAGTTTAAAGACAGACATTGTTGTACTTGTTGAGAGAAAATATGATATTCATGAGAGATTAGATATGACTTGATCAAAATTCGTTGATCTAATTGTACGAAAAGTTTTGTAATTTTTCAAACTTTATGGGAAGTATGTGTAATTATGCCAAACCTCAGGGTATCTCAATGTAATATCGTTTTCTTGATTTCAAAGATCCAATTAAATCTTTGTTAATATTCAGTTATAATTTGAGTACTTTGCTTTCCAAATATTTGCAGGGAAAAGTGGCTTTAGTGACGGGAGGCGATTCGGGGATTGGAAGAGCAGTATGTTACCACTTTGCCCTGGAAGGTGCAACAGTAGCCTTCACATATGTTGCTGATCAAGAGGAAAAAGATGCTAAAGACACCTTAAGAAAGATTCAAGAACTGAAGACACCTGATGCAAAAGATCCTATTGCCTTCCCTGCAGATGTTGGCTTTGATGAGAACTGCCAAATGGTGGTCGACGAAGTCATAAATAACTATGGACACATCGATATATTGGTCAACAATGCAGCAGAACAACATTTGACCAACACGATCGAAGAAATCGATGAAGACAGGCTTCTCAGGGTTTTCAGAACCAACATCTTTTCCCACTTTTTCCTCACCAGGTACTGCAGGATTAACCTTAATGGCATGATTAATTTTCTAAATAGTTTATAAACATGATGGTAGATAATGATATTGCATATGCTAAAAATGGTTTGGTGCAAATTCTTGGAAAATTCTTAAACAGGCATGCTCTTAAGCACATGAAAGAGGGAAGCAGCATCATCAACTCGGCATCTGTGGAAGCATACTGCGGGTCCTCTGAGTTCCTTGACTACTGCGCGACAAAGGGAGCCATAATTGCCTTCACACGTGGTCTAGCGCTGCAGCTCGTGGAGAAAGGGATTCGCGTAAATGCAGTGGCGCCGGGGCCTGTGTGGACCCCACTGCAAGTCTCTTCTCAGCCCAAGGAGATGGTGGAGGAAGTGGGGTCAGAGACGCCGATGGGAAGAGCTGCACAGCCACACGAGATAGCACCTTCTTATGTTTTCTTGGCTTCCGACGAGGCATCGTCCTACTTCACGGGCCAAGTTCTGCACCCAAATGGTCTGTGCCTGTTGTTGTAATGCTAAAAGTCTGATTCTTGTGTGTGTGATATATGTTTGATGAATTGATTTGTGTTGTCTTTTGTTTTGGCAGGTGGGATGATTGTGAATGCATGATGTGAGTAATGGGAATGAAGAGATGATGAGAGATGCCTGTAGAGAGGTGGTGTGCAGTATAAGCAAACAAGAAATAAGGGGAGATGCTGTTGTATGTATAATAAGCTGTATCGAGAATAATGAGTTGTACTCTACGTTCTTTCTACATGGATAATAAAAGCAGCCCTTTTCTTGTGACATTATTATTATTATTTAGTTCTATAACTCATTTCCATGGATCGAGTTGAATGAGACCACTTATGTGCTGGTAGGAGCAGCTTCTCTATCCCTAAATGAAACCAAAGAACGACTGTGTTCACTTAAGGCATGCTCTTAAGCACATGTGAGAAGGGGCCAATATTATCGACATGACGTTGGTTCAAGCCTATCTTGGTTCACTGTCTTCACCATCATCTCTAGAGTACAAATCAACAGAAGTAACCATTGTGTTCTCACTAGAGGGCATGCTCTTCAACTTGTAGGCTGAGGCATTCGAGTCAACGCTGTGGCCCCTGGACCAGTATGGACTCCTCTGCGAGTTTTGATTCAACGTGCAAACAAAATCGAAACCCTAGGGTCCGAGATGCCACTGAGGAGAGCCGGACAACCCTTTCGTGAGACAGCACTGCATTATATTTTCGTGCATCTGTGGAGTCTTGCTATTACACCCGGGAGTGACTCCACGGTCCACCCCAATGGTATGCTCTTTGATTACACTTACCAATGGATGAGTACATGAAACTGTTTGGTATTGTAGGTGAATGAGAGTCAATGGATAAGTAAAATACAACAGGGTTTCCAAGTATTGTAAGATTTCAAGAATATCCATTAGAAACAAATATGGTAATGTGTAAAGTAATCAACACCAATATATATTATTAGCACGCACAAAGGAAGATCTATTTATTCTCTTGTGAAAGTCTTTACAGGGTCGGACAAGGGAAGTTCGGAAGCTAAAACGAGAAGAGATGTAACAGAGTAAACCATAAGACAATGATGCACCTCATGTTATTCACATAAAGGGAGGTGCAAACAGAGAGTTTACAGAACCAATTAGCCTTTTTTAAGCTTAGTAATGTATGTCTGTTACAGTCAAAACCTCTTTTGCAGGACGCAAACAGTACTCGGTACTCGTCACTTGCAAAGTCTGGCTTTTTTGGCTACGAGACTTGATTTTACCATCATCAATTATTTTCCTGACAAAAAAAATTAACAAGGAAACTTAAACTTGTGAAAACTTGGAAGTGGAAAGGATTAAATTTCAAACTGCAAATGGATTCCAAACCTTTGCAAGAAAAACTTCAACGCCTTCTGACTTCTTGTTTGTGATAAATTGGGGAGGCTGTTGTATCATGCCGTTTGAAGTTTCTCCTGTCTCGTCTTCAATGTCTGTCATCTCATGTG
Source organism: Lippia alba (assembly GCA_037834125.1). NCBI lineage: Eukaryota > Viridiplantae > Streptophyta > Magnoliopsida > Lamiales > Verbenaceae > Lippia > Lippia alba. The sequence goes on from JBBMKE010000008.1 coordinate 7,366,131, forward strand.
GAGAGGTTCCTGCTTTATAATCGAATAAAGGACCAGAAAACCTGGCGCGTTTCTGGGTAATATCAAGGCGTTCTATCATCTTAGCAATTTTAGCAATGCCAGCGCTGGTTTCACGCTGAACTCCTTTACTTAGTTCTTTGACAGAGTCATTACTAGCAACAAATTTCTCCTTCAGACTGCGAGTACTCTTTGAGATAGATTCTTTATACCTGTCGCAATTTATGGGACTTGAGCACTACTGAACAACATATCATTTAGGGATGATTACACTAGCATACCCCGCCTGATTACACAAACTTCCCTTAAGGTTCGAGAAATTACGAAAACATCCATAACTCTAAGATTTGGCCTATATTAAGGTCATGAGTTTAATGTCAAATACTAGAATAAATGTAAACAGCGAATAGTGTATCCATAAAAAATAGATACTAAATCATCAATTTCATCGATCAAAATGTAATGTAAATTCTTCGACAGACGATGCTTTTGTATGCAAAGTTTGTGTGATTAGGCCAATCCTCAGCGTATTAGCATCATTTTCCCTTTCATTTTAAAATACTAAAAGCTTATACTGTTACAAAGGATAGACATTTTGCATACCATATTGTACGGCCCACCTCATATAGAAGTTCACAATTTCAGATCCATAGGAGTGATATCAAATATTTAATAACTCTATAAAGCACAAGATCCAGTCCATTTACAGCCAAAAAAAGACTTGCAATTACCTTATTGAAGCAGTGGAGATTTTTGACTTAAGAGACTCTGAGAAGGCCGAAAATTCAGATGAGCTTGATGATCTTCCAGGACTACCGGGCGGTGATTGGCTGAAAAACTTAAAACCATTCGTAAGAATATCTAAGATATTGCATGTTTGTCTGCATTTAATGATATTATTGCTAACCTCAAGGATGTGTCCATCATAGGAGAGGATGGATGATTAACATTAGCTGCTGATTCCATGTCCGAGAAACAAGGAGCCGTATTCTGGTAAGTGTTAGCCTGAGTCATATTTGGTGTGTTTGATATTGGAACGGTAGGGAGAATTTGTGAAGGGCTAGCGACTGTAGTCATTTCCCTTCTCCTTCTACTCATGTTACGAGCCCTGCTAGCAATAGCAGCAAAATTTCGCAGAAGTCTCTGCTCAAAATCACATTGCTCAACATGAAATGCATTCTGAAAAATTGCATGAGACGCGATTGTAAGATAAATTTGTTATCCAAGTTCTCCAATGGATTTGTAAACTGTAACCTATATAATTGACCTCATTGTTCTGATTAACAGGCCTAGATTCTCGCCTAGACCTCAAATTCCTGTCATTCTCCACTCCAGCTAACAGCTCTTGGCTGCAAATAAAACAGAAAAAAAGAGAGTCGGAAAAGAGAAAACAACAAATTCCTGCATGAATCATGACGAAGATTATGAGGAAATGCCGTAGCATTTGTGTTTTTCTCTGCTTGGCAACGGACAATAAGATGTTACGTACCTGGCAGGATCTTTCAGGACAAGATGCTGCGAGCATATCGGGCATTCACTGCGCCTTTGAGTCCTATGAAAGAAGGAACGTGTTTGAAGATGGTTGTCAGTGCAAAATTAGTACTAAAATATGGAATACAAACTTTGTGTAATAAGAGAACCTACCATTCAAGAATACAATGCAGATGATATTCATGCTTACACTCGGTAACCTGAAAGAATAAAACAAACCGCTAAAGCAAATGGGCATTTATATAAAGATACTTTCTTTTCAGATAATAAATCGATCATGAGATCATTCTTTTGAAAAAATCCAACAAATTGGATTACTCGGGCCTCCACCGAAAAAGATCTTGCACAACAAAGCCATTCCAGGCACTTCCACCATCCAAAGAGAATAAAAGTAACCTACCTTTGTGAAACTTCTTCACATAGTAAAAGCACATTGGCAGTTTCTTATTCCCCAGTATCGTATAACCCACAGATGCCATAATACCAAGCTCAACGAAATAGATACAACAAAAGAGTAATCAATGGAAACTCATAACCATATGGGCATCAATTCCTTAGCCCTTAGAAAACCAAATAATCCCTTTTTCAAATTCTTTTCAACTCAATCATATGAATAAAACAGAAAAGATTAAATCTTGATTCACCAAATCATTCAATAATCATCTCAATCACATTAGTCACCCATCACAAATCACAGAAACTCTCACTTGGACACCCAAAACTCATTCAAAAACCACAGAAACTCTCGAACAGACATATAATCAAACAGATAGCGCACAAACTTACATCAAACACAGAAGATGATATTAAAGATCACACAGAAAAAACACATCTTACAGATGCAGGATCAGCGGAGCAAAAGGGCTCAAGACAAATGCTGCAAGCGTCATCATCGACATCAAAAGGCCCTGAAGAAGAAGATGAAGGCGCTGAAAAAACAGGAGTAGCCATGACATTCATCTCATCACATTCCCATCAACATTAATGTTCTTTGGCAATATATATGACTCCCAAGGGACGGAAAATTCAAGAAGTGAAAAATAAATACGAAGAGTATTAATTAAAAAGAGAAAGAACTGAGAGAGAGAGACAGAAAAGGGTCAAAGAAAGGAATTATGGAGAGAAGAGGAAAGTGCAGAAAACTCGGGAAATTTTTGCGTTACTTTGTTCGTACGGTTGGTGGAATAAATCAAAGCATCTCCATAGTTTTTCCTCCTCGTGCTTTTTACTTTGAGAAAATGCCTTTTTGACCCCTCTGTTTAACTTTATTGACAAACAAAGACTTGTTCAAACCACTGTTATTTATATATATTAATATATATTTTATAATTATTTTTGTTAAATCATCTATACTTTATTATTAAACTATTACTGTCCGGTCTTAGTCTCTTTTTTTTTTTTCTTTTTATTTAATTTTTTATCTTGGACATAAAACGTATATGAATTAGTTATTTATCTATTAATTTACTTTTCTCTAACTTCGCTTTTATTTTTTTATTTTTTTCTCATATTCTTTAATTTATATTTTAATTGGTGATGGTGTAGAAAACAGAAAGGGCAAGTTCAACACCGGTGCATTCTCTATTTAGATTTGTGTGAAGGGAAGACCATCACAGGCTAATGGAGCCTCAGGAACTGGGTTCCCACAAGAGCATGGATTCTACC
>JBBMKE010000008.1:7369383-7380520 GCA_037834125.1 Lippia alba
TGGTACATGACTGGTACTAATCTTGATATGATTCTACATATTGTTGTTCTGGTACTTATGTTGTTTTGATCTGTTAGATTTTGATACTTATCTTCAAGAGAGTCTATGCAATGTTGGTACTGATATCATGATGAATATGGAGGACTTATTAGCTTCTGGAACTTATGTAATTATGAAAATGTTGGATCTCATGTTGCTGGTATTAATATCTAAAGTGGTATTTCAAGTATGTTTCTTGTAGTTACGTTTGGAATCACATGTCTAGTTGTACACAGTAAGTATATTGCAAAATATGATTATCCATTATATTTGATAATCTGGTACTACCCCAAAGCTGTTTTTCCAACATATTTTAAGTTTGAATTCTTAAAAATGCTACTACCATTAATAAAAAAAATTACATTTTAAGGGAGCATTTACTTTTCATGTCATGTTTTTGGAGGTTATGTTTTTCCATGTTAGTGATGCTAGATTATCATGCGTTTACTTTCACAAAATCAACATTTGATTTGCACAAGGTAAAGTTTTTTTTTAAATTTTATTTTTCAACTCAAAAAAGGCTTGCCCCCCTTCTTCATTTTAGGCTATGTTTTAAAACTCGGACCGGACCTTCCCTCGGATCAATTGGCCCGTTTTATCTTTCTTTTTTTTTAATTCTACTCCCAAAATAATTGGGATAATAGGGATTTGAACCCTTGACCCTAGGTTATGCGCAAACCAGTTGAGTTAGTAGCACAATTGGTAATCTTTTATTTAGTAAAAGTATTAATACCTTCTTGACTCACAAAATTTATAAATTATATTTCAAATTGCATGTTAAGAAAATATTAATTACAACAATAAATATTATATATGGAGTATGAACTAAATTTAATATAGATAAAATAATGTTAATTTTTTTTATAATATATATCGATAGATATATAAATGTATGCGTGATATTGTTTTATCTTTTTTTAAATAAATAGTATGATATTTGTTAAATCTATCTTTGGTTGAATTGCTTGTAAATTTATAATTTGAAAACTTATGATTGCAGAATGTTATTTGAAAATTAAAAGTAGTTGTAAATGAATTAAAATTATATTTATTTTTTATATTGTTTAACTTATTTTGTTATTTTAATTAAGATTTATAATATTTTATAATTAAATATAATTATTACGTAATTATGACATCATACCGGTTCGATCACCTCAAATCAATAAAACCAGTAACCAGTAAAGCTTCTGGTTCGACATCCGGTCCGGGTTTTAAAACATAGATTTTAGGGCACAAATCAATTTCTCAATTTTAGGCACAAATCGACTTCATTCTCATCTGTATCACTGGAACCTCCCGCAAGAACAGTACAGGTGAAAAACATCCTCTACCCATTTTGTCTGTAATCATGTTCATGGTTGTCAAGTCTTTTTTTTAATCACCCATTCTTCCTAGTCATGTTCAGAGATGAGCGATGAAACAAATAATCAGAGTTTAATTTAAGGTCGAAAATGAAAAAGGGGGATCACAATCGAACGCGAGTGTAAAATCTTGGCGCTAGATTTGTTTGCCATAAATTTTCATCACCATAATTCATTGAAAACGGGATGCAGCAGCAGGAGTTGAGTGGCAATTGACTGTAAATTAGGCCTAGTCTTGGTTGGGAAGGTAATTTCGCAGATTGTGTGAAGCGGCGTGATAGAACAAACACGCCAAATTTGCGTGTGATGGGGCTCACACGATAGCACACAAATTAAAAATCACGGACTTGGGCTTATCATACAGGCTATGGAACATTAATTGTAAACGGTGATTTAGCAGATAATGATCACAAACATGCATATTTTGGCATTATATTTATACATAATTAACTCATAAAATTAGCATATAATTCGCATAATATATAACATCTGAAATTAGATTTGTCTTCCGTATTCGAATGGGATTAGGAGTGTATTTTGGTTAACCAAATCCGATTGGCTCACAAAAATAAGATTGGTTTGCAACTACTATAAATGTAACTTGGGATGGGTCTGTCCTAAACCTAGATAATTTTTTCTTTTTCTCACGCACTACGTTCAAGCGGGATCCTGAAATAATGCTTTTTTGTTCTTCCTCTCCAAAACCAACACATATGGCTTCTTGTCTCTCTTCCAGCCTTTCTCTCGATCACCGCCGCCCAGATTGTCTTAGCCGCCCGCCTTCGCCGTCCCCTCAGCCTGGTACGCCTCTCTTTCTCTCCTCCCTCTCTCTCTCTAGTCTCTAGATATATACACTGTAAATTATATTTGATATCAGACTAAAACTTTTTACTGTTTTTTATTCAAAATTATTATAAATTCTATAATATATGTTTATTACGATGTCGATCTTGGTGTTCTGAGTTCTGACCCCATTTTCTTAAATTAAATTTGTAGTTGGAGTTGAATTAGATAACAAGCTTTTTTTTTATCTTGAACGCAACTCATTAACCACTTGAACCAATATATTGGTGAGTTAGAATTAGAAAACGAGATAACAAGGAAAATTATATTTTTATATATATACATATATGTGTATGTTGTTGAACTAACATATCTTATTGATTGGCAGATTGGGGTGGGCTTCATTATGATATTCTTGCTCTCATCTTGAAGAGGATGAAGCTGATACAAGACTTCGTGGTTTTTAGTTCAGTTTGCAAATCATGGAGGGTTGTTGCCTGCGAAGAAAAGTTCTTAGTCCCTCAAATACCATGGCTTATTCTCCAAGAGAATCCGAAGAATGAATGCCATCGCCAAGTTTACAGTCTCTCCAAAAAAGGTATATTAACAAAGAATTTTTATATGCCTGCATTGCATGGTAAGAGGTGCATCGGATTAAACTACGGATGGGTCCTCACAACACGATTGGGTGGTAAGGTGAATTTAGTCCATCCAATTTCGCGTAGGAAGATTAAGCTTCCTCCTCATACTTCCCTCAAGGGCTACTATGGTAAAGAAGCTTGTCCGAGTTATTTGTTCTTTAGTCGGGTGGCATTGTGTGGCAACCCATCTGAATCATCAGATTTTATGGTGATGGGTGTTCATATTACTGGCAACCATCTTTACTATTGGAGATCCGGGTCCAAACATTGGAAGTTGGTTAAGTACCGGGCCGGAACTATATGGGACTTGACTTGTTATCAGGATCAGTTTTATGTGGTCAGGAACGATGGTAAAGTTTTTGTTTTGGAAAAAGATTGTGAAGGATCCATTGTTCCTCACTTGATTCACAAGGTAAAATCCAAGAGACCATGGATTGGCCCCCTGTATATTGTGGGATCAACACGTGGATTGCTTGTTGTGGCTCGAGAACGTCAAGAAGAAGATGAAGGGGTGGCTCCACTTACAAGTCAGTCACAAGAAGAGGAGGAAGATGAGGAAGAGGGACGAGATGAGACAATTCATGAATGGGAACGTGGGGGTTATTGGGGAGAGGTACCGGAAGAGCTACTAGATGAGGAGATTGAATGGGAAGATTGGAGATATGGTTCGGTTAAGTTTCGTGTGTTTGAATTTGATTTGATCAACTGTAGGTACAAGAAGACTACAGATTTGGGTGATAGAGCTATTTTTGTGGGTCATAACACCTCCATATGTTTGGACGGTGTTTTGGAGTTGCCTGGAATCAAATCGAATCATATATATTTTACGGATGATTATGATGTGAAGCATGTTCATTTGTGTAAAGGAGGTGGAAGGGACATGGGTATTTACAGCTTGAAAGATGGCCGAATTAGACAATTTAAGATTGACAAATCATCACATCGGAGTAGAATTTGTCCGCCATTTTGGTTTATACCGGCCTTGTGATTATTTGTATTTTTTTATCTGTTTGCATTGAAAGATGTTAAGATACTATGTCTTATGTCTCGGACTTCGCTTATCATTTGTTTATCTGTTTGGATGGTGGGTTTCGCCATGAAATTAGGGAACATGAATATCCTCACTGCTGAACTTTATGGCATTAGGGAAGGAGGGCGACTCGAGGATCGTTAATTAATGGGTCAAAAAATAATTTTTACTAGATTCTACCACATGCATTGAACGTGAAAAAAAAATAAAATAAAAATGCATTGAACAAGTTTTATGCTTACGATATATATTCTAATTTATTTTAACTTTAAACACATAGAGTTGGTTAAGTAGAGCATGACAGAGTTTGATCTTAATAAAGTTGCAGGTGCAAACCCTCCCTTGCTCCATGGGATGAAGTGTATGTAAAAATCTTTGTATTACATAGCCCTTGTATCCATGGGATGAGGTGTATGTAAAATGTATGTCAAAATCTTTGTATTACATAGCACTTGTATCAATGGGATGAGGTGTTTGTAAAAATCTTTGTATTTTATAGCACGGGGTACACGCTAGTAATATATATTGGAATGGTATCTTTTGATTCAATTAAGTTAATTTTGACTGAAATCTAATTTTTTAGAATTTTAATTTTTTTATTTGATAAAGATTCAATTCTAACTTTTTAGAATTTTAAATGATTTTTAATTGATAAATATCTTTATGGTTGATTCACGTTATTTATGTCAATTTTTTATTTTTTAAATTATTTTATAAACTCACATTAATTATCATTTAAGATTGTTAATTTACTAAATCATTTTATTATTTGAAATAATTATATAAATATATTATTTTTATATTGAAAAATAATTATAAAATATTTTTAAAATATTTAAAATAATATAGAAATTACTCAAAATCTAAAATAATCATTATTTATGAAATATACGATAAAATTTTAAAATTATATAATATATTTCATAATACCTTCATAAATTATTTTTCACCATTCGATATTTTTAATATCCAATATGAATTTATAGAGATGAGATGTATAAATTAATGTATAAATAATTAATTTATTGACTATAATACTCTAACTTATTTCTTTTTTCTTTTCATACTTCATTTTTAAAAATCGATACTTTAAATTTGACGAGTAATACTCTATTTTTAAATTTGAATACTTTAAAACATAACTACTTTAACTTTTACAAACAATACTCTTTTTTTTCCCATACTTCATTTTTTAAAATAGGTACTTTAACTTTGACAAATAATACTCTATTTTTAAATTTAAATACTTTATATTTCGGAATTAATACTTCAAAATATAAATCAACATTTAATTTTTATCCCACCATCCACTCACACACAATATATATGTACATAACACACAAAATAAAAGCAAACAGAAAACAGAAAAATTTTCAGATGAATCAAACAGAGAATTCGCAAACAAAGCAAGGAATAACATCAGAAGTCAAATGTTTGTCTACGACATTTTCAAAATGACAATTATACAACTGAAAGCGCCTAAAAACATATTCTACATTTCAAATCTTTACGATTGATGAAATACTACTAAAATCATATTTCTATAGTTCAAATCAAAATACATCTTAAATTGAAATTCTCACAAGTGACTGAGTGCTTCCACTTCAGTCTTGTTCTTGGGCGGCCGATTCTTTCAGTTTCCACTTCAGTGTTGTTTTTGGGCGGCCGCGGCGGGAAGGGCCCATGGCATTCGTAGTCTCCATGCATCTTCAGGTCTGCATGGGTACCCCGCAGCGCTGACACATTCTATCCATCCATTTCTTGTGAAGATCATCATTGTGCTCTTTCATTGCTTTCATGTTGATGTATGATTTCAGCGCGCGACTGATGGTGTGGATAGAAGAAGAGCATCTGGCGTTTTGGCTTTGCCATTGCAGGTGACAACAGTTGTTGATGGGAAGAAATGGGAATTCAGATTTCAGATGAGTGAATACTGCGCTGAATATTTGATGTTTTGTGAGTTTTCTCAATAGAGCGCGAATACACGCTGCCGTCAAGAATACAATTCAAATTTTTACAGTTTACCCACTGGTCATTTTAGGCATATAAATTACAACGCAGTCCATGATTATTGAAAAATTATATTTTAGTTCCTAACATTGAGAACCGTTTGTGGTCCCTAGAGTTCCATTATGTCAATCCAAAAATACTCCTAATTTGTTGTTAAATTCATAATTTATGGGGATTGTTTTGTTTATATATATAAACTTTATGGATGATTTTATAATTTTGGTCATATATTCAATGTAGCACTCATAAAATCGTCAGGGGCATAAGTATACTTTCACAAATTCCGTTAAAGGACCTCAAACCAAACAAGATTTATAGGGATTAAAATATAATTTCTCAATAATAATGAACTGCGTTGTAATTAGGTCTAAATGCAAGGCAGTCAAGTGTAAATCGCCTTATATTTTATGCATAGACATACTAATAATAAAAATTAACAAAGCTATTAAAATTGTATCTGCATGGATATGGAACGTGCTCGTTAGGTACATAATTTTTAAGGGATCTAACCTAGTGGATGGTGTTTAGTATTAGCCCTGCTGATCAGCTGAATAATCACTCCCGAATCCACCTCGATTTCCAGTTTCGACCACCCGGCAATCCCATGCCAACCGTAAACCTTCCCTAAGCGGCTAAGCCCAAGCAGCTCAGCAATGGTAATTGAATTTTACCCCAGGTTTATGGCAAAACCAAGAATCCTATCATCTCACAGCAGCTTTTCTAGTCATAGTTAATATATTTGCTACAAGAGCTGTATTTGATTAACACATTACTAGAGATATTATACCGTAATAATCGACGGGCTGAAACTCGTAATTAATGGAATATAGAAAAGAACAAATCTTTCTTTGGCATATATCATAATTTGCTAATCAGTCAGTATTAGTAACATGTTCTTCAGAAGCTTTCACTGAAGATCTTGCACATTACCATCAACATTTGCAAATTCTGCACTCTGTGAAGCCAAAAGGCTCTGCCTGTGAAACCTCTACGTACACATGGCAATCTTGTGTGCTGTGATCCTAGGAAATTCAGTACTTCATAATTTCAGAAAAATAATATGGCGACGGAGGAACAAAAGTTTCCACCGCAAAGTCAGGCAGAGCAGCCAAAGTACCAGCATGGATGGACCCTATTCGGCTATTCCCCGAGCACTTCACCCTGACTATGCACCAGTCAACAAGCTCAGAGAGATGTTGATTTCTTCATTTCTTAGTAGATTAACAGGAACAATTACGCCGACACATACCAAGGTTTGGAAAATAAAAAAATTCCCCCTGCGTACCCTAAGTTAGGCTGAGACCTGTTATTATAGTTAAAGTTAGACATTGTTGCGAGTTACGAAAAAATATGATATTCGCAAGAGATTAGATATGACTTCATCAAAATTCATTGATCTACAATATGTAATATAAATTCGAAAGGAAAATTTTCCGTAAATATTCTCAAAGTTTAGGGGAAATCTGTTTAATTATTCCAAACCTAGGGATATCTCCGCGTAATATCATTTTCTTGATTTCAAAAATCCAACTATATATATATATCTTTTCCCACTTCTTCCTGACCAGGTAATGCAGGATTAAACTTAGTTGCATGATTATGTTTCTAAATATTTTATAACATGATAGTAGATTATGATAAAGAATTTGATAAAAAGGATTGGTCACACAGAAATGCTCTTATGTTTTCTTGGCCTCAGAGGACCACATTTGAAATGATTATATGATGACAATTGATTTCCTGTTCAGTACTTGGGTTCAGTTGCCCTGGATGTCTTCTGCTAAATATTCAAAACTGTACATAGTTATTACGCTTCTTACGACGATTATTTTCGATCGATCTGCTTGATTGGATTGTGTTATGTTCTGCGAAATGAGTGCACATTCATGTGAAACCGATCCTGCTATCAGATAGCCTGTTACCTTGTTGGCCCTATAATGAAAATAACCGTTTTTCTTAATTTTTCTGTTATTGTATCCTCACTGCACTCCCAATGATGTCAACCATACATGAATAACTAGATGGGCTGAAAATGGGTAGCTGCAGATATGCAATTAATGAAATTGAGGCACCATGTGAAGTTGAAGATTTGGAATATAGGTTCAGAAAAGCACTTGTTTAGTAGGCACTTCGAGCAATTAATTCCATGGCTTGTTAATAATAGAAGCTCGAACAACATTCTCTTTTAAGCGACATTTGCAAAAATGAAACTTTATAACCTAAGGGTCGAACCCTAAAAACGTCCTTATCTGGATTCGGCGGATTCGAAATATATTCAAGAGGAACCAAATTTTTTTTTTTATTTACGCACACAACCCAAGTGATTGCAGGGATTCGATCCTGGGTCTTTACCTTAAGGAAAAAGGAACCAAAAGATTGACTATGTAATATTGAATATTCTGTTTGTTTATAATATTGACTTTTGAAGCAGTTATCTTAGTGAGAAAGGTCGAATTCAGTTGTTGACCTCACAAGAAACCGTACTATGTCAAATGAACCAAAAGGTCAGTCGACCGCATAATAGTGAATATATTGTGTATTTATAATATGGTATCCTGACGGCCAAATTTGATCTAATTTCACGTCGTTATCTTTGAAAAATGTCAAATTCAGTTTTTGACCTCACAAGGAACCGTACTACGTCGAGTTGCCAACAGGGTTGGCCAAGTAATTTGAGGGTTCTTCCTCGAACAATGATCGAAGTTCGAATCCCTCTTACCACTTGAGGTGCGTGTATTTAATTAAAAAAAAAACAAACAAACCGTATCTCGTGGAGTTAAACCAAAAGATCCGGTACATAATAGTGGATATCTTTATTGTTTATAATATGGTATTCAAACATTTTAAATTTGATCTAATTTTTAGCCTTTCCCCAAAAGATCAAAACAAAATGAAACCATTTATAGGTGAAACATAATTTTTGAATAATTAAGCGTATTGAAAGTGTCCAAACAAAATGAAATCATTTTCATTAAATTACAAGATAAATTTACAAGAAAATATCAAAAGTAAAAGCCTAAAAGGGCTCAAAACGTAATTTCCAAACCTGGCTTCATCTCTATCCTCTCCACTTTCTTCCTCACTGCCACTGAAGAACTGAGCAAATTCCCATGGCGTCTTCCTCTCCGCTGCAGCTTCATTCCTTCCGATGGACCTCCACAAAGAAGCTCCTCTCTCCGTTATTCCCTCATTCTAACTGCAATTCCTCCTCGTTGCTTTGTAACCGTACTAATCGTAGCCTCTCTTTCGGTATCGTGGGCTCTCTTTCTGTATCCGCTTCTCTCACCTCTGCTTGTGTGGAACAAATTGATGAGGAAACCGCGAAGAATTCGTCTTCACAACTACGTGAACTGTGCCAGGGTTATGTGCCCGATCACGTCCTCTGCAGGCAGGTGTTTTGCTTTTGCCTGAGCTTGAATGGGGATAATCGAAGTTTTAGGGGGGTTTTGAATTGATTTTGTTTTGAAAGAGGGAAATTTTGGAGTATTTTTGGAATTCTCTTATGAAGATTTGTTGTTTTGTAATTGCAGGGCGGAGAAGGTTGGGTACACGGTGCCGACGCAGGTGCAGCGGCAGTCGCTTCCGGTGTTGTTTTCTGGTCGTGATGCTGTGATTCATGCTCAGGTCAGTACAGTCCAATGTTCTTTTGATTTTGAGATTTTTTGCTTGTGGATTGTTGGTAATGGTAATGACAATGGCCTTGCATTTGAACTGGTGAAAGATATTTTTAGTCCTACAATGGTTCTTGATGAGCCTTGGTGTTTTATAAGAGTTCTCTCTTCGTGTGGCTTTGCGTATACCTCGATAAAGATAAGTTAATGAAGAGAACAGATTTGTGTGGTTTGCTGGAAATGTTTTGGCCTTTAATTCATTCTTTCAGCAGCTTCGAATTAAAGCTGATGAAGTTAGTGTCCTTGCGATCGTCTTTTGCTTCTCTAGACAGGTTCAGGGAAGACACTAGCCTACCTACTTTTGATATTCTCAGTTGTCGATGCACAAAGATCGTCTGTCCAGGCCTTGATTGTCGTGCCAACAAGAGAACTCGGAATCCAGGTAGAGTTCTCATTCCTGCTTCCGTAATCTCATATTCTCATATAGAGGTAGTCACAGTTTCATGGAATGTCCTTTGGTCTAATTTCAATGGTTTTCATGTATCTTTGCCACTAGAAAGGTTACAAAAGTTGCACGAACGTTGGCTGCAAAATCTCCGGAACTTGAATCAGAACAAAAGTCGTGTTCGGTGATGGCTCTTTTAGATGGTGGAACATTGAGAAGGCATAAGAGTTGGTTAAAGGTAGTGTAGAAACTATTTTCCATGATCACATTTCTAATATAACCATGAATTCCTTACATGATCTTTTCAAGGATGCCAACAACCAAGTTGACCTATTTTTAAAAGCATATTTGTTGCATGCCACTCTTGGTTAACTCCTCATCTTGATTATCTAACGGGATTTGTAAATACTCACTGAATTGACAGGTCGAGCCCCCAGCTATTGTAATTGCTACTTTGAGAAGTCTTTGCCATATGCTTGATAAGCAAATTCTTAAGTTGGACAGGATGTGTGTCTTGGTAATTGATGAGGTAAAGCAAATGATATCCCTTTTGATGAACTTTTAAGATGTGCTATATGTGAAGATCTCTACTTCGGGTTTTTTCTTCTTTTTCGTCAACCTATAGCGATATGGTTGTATAAAAAACTAATTTTAGATTTCTTCATGGCTACTGATTCGTCATTATTCTTTATGTTGTGTCTGACAAAGCTTTGTGCCAAATGATCAAAATTTAAATGTTATAGTATAATGTCCAACTCTTATTTGGTTTTTGCTTCAATTATCTGTACATTGTGAAACTCGCAATCACCTCATCTTGTCAATCGGAGCTTATTTGTGTTGTGTTTTGCATAATATATTGTCTAATACACAGGTGGATTTTATGTTCAATTCTTCCAAAGAAGTGAATACTTTAAAGAAACTTTTGACTAGCTACTCATCAATCAATAACCGCCAAACCATATTTGCCAGTGCATCTATACCTCAGCATAATAGATTTCTTCATGACTGTATTCAGCAGAAATGGACCAAGGTCTGTGAGCTAAATTTATCCTTTTCCAGTAATTGCTAGAATTTGGCATCATCATCTGCTAATTGTGTAATAGTTTGTTGCTTCACTTATTCGAACAGGCTGATGTCGTACATGTCCATGTAAATCCAGTGGAACCCATGCCTTCATGCCTGCATCACAGATTTGTGGTGAGAAAAACAAAGCA
>JBBMKE010000008.1:7405866-7418212 GCA_037834125.1 Lippia alba
AATCTCGATGGGAGAGATTGAGAGAGAGGGAGGGAGAGAGATTGAGAGAGAAGTGGAGGAGAGAGGATTGGAATTGGACGAGGGATAAGTGAGGGGATGGGGGGGAATTTGTAGTGTCCAAAAGTGCTGTGGAGATCGTGTGTGTGTGTGTGTGCGTGTTTCGGGCAAGAGAGTTTGCTTTTTGCACCACTTGAATTATACAACTACCAATTTGCCACACACACAAAGGTACAAACATTTTGAATTTTTAAGGGGAAATCACTAGTTTGGAATTTGGTAATATTCTTTGTACTCTAGTTTTTATTATATATTATTGTAATTTTTGAATTTTACAATTTTGTGTATGGATTTGTGAGTGAAATGAGGGTCTTTTTCATTTTAAAGTGGTGATGTGACGAATGGGGATAATTTAAAAACTTACAAAGCTTTGTGGTAATATAATTAATGTGAGCGTATTTTATTTGTATGGTGCAATAATATTGACAAATATTTTCGACGAAGTATCTCTCATTACCACATGTGGATGGAAAAAAGATTATGTTGAGGATATCTTTACATACCATTTGTATATACACATGCATGTAGTACAAAAGGGGACACAAGGAATTTAATGTCAAGCTCAATCCAAGGAATAATTGCAAAATAGATTTGATGTTTCATTTAAGTATCAATGTATCATATGAGGGGAAAACCATATTATCTATATCTACGGAGCAACCACGTTAGGATATTTCGCACCACTAGTTTTCAGCAGTTTGATATTATATTAGTTTAATTAAATTTGAATATGTATTTATTATAAATAAAAATAATTTTATATTTTAATAGTTTGATCCAATTCAAATTCATAAATAAATGATAGCTAGATATCATAAGAAAATTATTTTTAGTTGAATATGGTTCTGTCAAATTAATATAACAAGCGAGTGCTTTACATTTATTATATAAATAATTGGGTTTGGGTGAATGGAGTTCAGATCAAAATTTTGCAAAATAAATGTGGGTATTTGGATAAATACAACTCAAATATAATCAATATTTCCTAAATTTGTTGTAATTATCATTTGAAGGGATGGACAAAAACCCCATTTCCTCAAAAGATACAAAGAATTTCCCAAGCAATAATTTGATATGGATAGTGACTTTTTATCATTTATTATTATTCTTTTTCTCTAATTCTTGACAAAGCATGAATATTGTTGGATAATTATGGATGTCTCATATGTCTTCCTCGAGTCAAAATCCGTATTGGATGGCATATTTAAGGAAGGAAACATGATAGCCCACAAGGTTTGAAATTTCCAGGAATAAAATTACGAAAATGGGCATCAGTCATACCCTCGTCATGAGGTAAGTTACTAACCTAACCTTATCCATTCATAGAGGAACGTTCATCACGACTTGCTTCAATGAAAGATCATTAGGGGCATTTACGTCACTCCACAAAGCGGGTAGGATTTTTTTTCAGGGTACTAAAAACAATATACACTTCTTTCCAAAAAAAAAAAAAACAATATCCACTATATTATAAGTTTATAACTCAAGAAAATAATAAGTTTATAACTATATGTACAAGAAAATAAAGAAGAACACGTCTATTCGAGGAGTCCATAGTCCAAACTTATAAATTATAGTATCAAGTTTTTTATTTTTATTTTTTTCTAGAAATAAGAGAATCTTCAATACGAGATCAAGAATTAATCACCAAACTCGTTCCCATCACCAAACGGGAAGATTTTCCAAACAATCAATAGCATGTCTTATTCTAACCAATTAAATCAAACTAAATCGTATATAAGAAATAATGAGCGGTTGTCAATAACACAAGGCTTTAGTATTAATATTCTTAAATTGTCATAATTTATAATCGAGTTACATTAGATCGGAGCATTAAAACATAAATAAGTAAAAACCTTGATCACTAACGGTCTCGATTAAAAGTTGAACACAAATTTCCTATTTTAAGTCATTATATTATTAAATTATCCCAGTTAGTGAAGAATTTAATAGAGATAGTTTTTCTGAATTTTTGAATCAATCATTCACTATTTGAATTAATTACTTTCTTAACTTTTATGTAGATCCTATAACAAGTATATATATATTTTTTCTTTTTATACAATCTTTTTAAATTAAATTCGAATTAAAATTATTATCGATTAATTGCACAAAATGTTACTATAAATGGACTTAATTATGTTTTTCAAACGTTATGACATCAAATTGTCCTTGTACGGACACCAAACTTATTAGAAAAAAAAGGCGATTGTAACCACACAAATATAAGAAGTCGTTTAGTTAGGTAGAAAAGGTTAGATGAATTATTTAATAAGTTATAAAAAATTGTTTACTTTGAATGTGTTAGGGCCTATGAGATAAAGTAAAACATTGTAGATAAGTTAGAAAAGAATTGATTATATTGCAACTCCCAAAAGCTATGGCTAAATAATTAGCTTATAAACAATCAAAGTAAACTAGTTCATTTTTTTCTATTAAACGATTTTATTAAATTTATTATTTTCATAACCTAAATCCAATAGATTAAGAACAATTAAAGTAAATGACTTCTAAGTAGACATTATAGGCATGGCAATGAGTCGAGCTGGCTTGCGAGCCGGCTCGGACAAGGTTCGGGCTTGAGTTCGTGAGGGGCGAGAGTTCGTGAGTTTGTAGGTAAATTATAAAAATATATATTACTAAAATAAATGATTTTTTAAATATTTACTACACAAAAGTTCCGTAGTAAAAGTTTGAAAATTTTAATTATATTTATGATAGAATATTCCCTACGATATTAACGCCGTAACAAATGCAATATCAAATTACACGAAACTTTTGCTACAGAGATCCGTGCGTAGGAATTAATATCTTTTTGTTACGAATAACACCATCGTAGCATAAAGTTGGTATATTTCCTAGTATATTTACTACGGAGAAAAGACCGTAGGAAATGAGGAAAATACCGTAGTAAAAACTATTTGCTACGCAGTTTTGCCGTAGTAAAATATTTGTAGCGGCCACATTAACTACATCCCAAAATTCGTAGCAAACCCGTAGCAAAAACGTTATTGCTACGAATTTGGACCATTTACTACATAGTTTCGATCGTAGCTAAAAGCTGTTTTTCTTGTAGTGGTCGTACGCCTCCACGCCGCCGCCACCAGTGTCCGTAGCCACCGATTTGAGAGTAGATTTGGTTTCAATGTTTAGAGATGTGATTACTTAACAGATGTGAGAGCAAGCTATTTTTCATTGTGTTCAATTTTAGAGCAAATATCAGAGATAGGCTTACAAATATTGTATGAGTTTGAATGAAGGGTTCTACTCAAAGTTCAAATTTTTATTGTGAAAGGTTTGTTATGCTAGGATTTGGGTTCTTTTTTGGTTTTGAAACTCATAGTTTGTATTTGAATCGAGGGATTTTGACTTGTGAAAGGTGTTATTGTTGAATGATTTGGTTTTTTTTTTTTAGTTCTGGAACGGTGAAAGGAAGGTTTCATGTGCTGGAAACCTGGCTCGCGAGCCCAGCCGAGCCAGTCCGAGCCAGAAATTTAGGGCTCGGTGGTTCGTGAACCAGGTTCGAAACCTTAATTTTTAGGGCGAGCCCGAACCTCAAAAAAACGCCAAGGCTCGACCCGGCTCGTTGCCATCCCTCAATAAACCCCTCTAAAAGGTGGTGGAATCCATTCCTAATTAATGAATTCATCCTCCACTAAGCCAAGAAAAAAGAAACCTTTTGGTTTGTCGGCTAAGTGTTGCAACCTATGAAAACCTGGCCAACTCTACAAAAATCCCTTTTAATTAGTACTAATTAACTGCCTTTAATTTACTTCCATTTTTAATTAATAATTAGTTAAAAAAAAAGAAAGAAAAAGAACAGTTAATAATTAATACTTAATACATATTGTGTGACGCACCCACTTTAATTAATTTTTAGGTTTTAACTGGAAACCATGTGAGCAGACAAGAAATGTACTAAAATATGACCAAGACGCCCCTGTAAATTGAAGCTAGCCCACATGAATTGTACTGAAAAAAGGGAAATAAATGTATTCTAATTTCTAACTATGGAAATGCTGACTGTGTTCATACCTTGGAGGTTGAAGAAAATGGCAATGAACAACCAAAAAGTTAGCATTTGCTAATTAATATTCCCCTTTGGTAGTACGATTTTGTCATTCTAAAATGGAGAACGATGCTTAACCGAGTTGTGGCATATGCCTTTTAGTTTTCGTATTTAAGTCTGTGTAATATGCTCGTTATTGTACTGGTAAAATCTTCTGCACATGGTTTAATTTTTTCTTTTTTTCTTCGGGAGTGCTATCTCGTATAGTTGTAGTTATTATGGATTCGAGTTGTGTATGATTATTAAGGTGAAAGATTCCCTCTATTAATAATCGTTGTGTGTTTAAAATTTTGGTACGAAATATCTTATTAAACTTATATGGTATAGTACTATTTGTCTTTCTAAAATGGAGAACTATGCTCAACCAAATCGTAGAAGTTTTATTTTATTTTAAATGATCTTCTTCGTTTTTGTATCTAAGTTGTGTATAATATGTTTGTGGTTGATGAAAATCTTTCATGCGGATGTAGTTTGTTTTGGGTGTTATATCGTATTTGTTACGGATATGAGTCGCATATGATTACTAAAACAATAAAATTCTCTTTACAACAATTATTGAGCATCTTTGAATATGGATATGACTGAAATATTTAAATAAATTAGTACAACACGGAACTATTAAACTACGTACGAACGTACACCGCGTCGCGGAGGACATGAATGAAGGAAGCTTATTCGTTGAATTAATTTAAAAAAAAATACATATTACTAAAAGATGCATGCATGGTTATTTTCAAATGTACATGCCTCGAGGGGGGGAAATGTAATATTTTATACTTATGTTTAAGCTAGCTAACTTGGCCACATAAAATATATAGCTGTCAAGCTAGCTGCATACATTACAATACGTTTCAATTTCATGGATCCCTTTGTTAAGAGAAATAAAAAAATAGGAATTTTAGGGATTCTAACATAGGAATTTGATTTATATTTATTTCTGCACAACTCTGACGTGAATTATCCTTTCTGCAGATTCTTTTAAAATCAATTTCGTGTATATATATAGCTCAACATAACAACATGTACAAATACCCATTGAACTTTGATAAAAGCATAGTATTGGTGCCACTATCCAAGTTGGGAGTATCCTTAGGGATAAGGAAACTGGGTATGATGAAATGTTCATAAATGGAGGAATCTGAAGTCATCTAATTAAGATATTATTCCACTTCCTATATTATTATAACAACCAATGCCCATATCGCTATGTTACTTGACAACAAGCAGTTACATGAATGATATTTTTGGTATGTTTTTTTCGATAAAATTGAGCCACCATCTTCCGTGCAGTCGGATTCCCGCATTACCCGAACTCTGGATTAGTCAGGATCATGCCCAATCTTCGAAGAAATTCTATAAAAAAGGTTAAAATGGCCTGAACGACTTGCTCCCGCATTATCAAAATGACATTTTTGGTATTTTATTATCGATAAAATTGAACCACCTGCATTTTTTATGCAGTTGGCTCCTGCAGTACCCGGACTCTGGATCAGTCAGGATCATGATCCCGATCCTCGAAATAATTCTACACAAACGGTCAAAATGAATTGAACGACTTACTCCCTTATTATAGAAATGATATTTTTGATATGTTTTTAACGATAAAATTGAACACCATTTTTTGTGATAGTCATATTCTTGCATTATTTATCTGGATCAGGCGGGGATCAGGGCCCCATCCCGAAGGAATTCTGAAAAAAAGGTCAAAACGGCCAGAACGACTTACCTACGCATTACCAAAATGATATTTTTCGTATGTTTTTTCTCAATAAAATTGAACTACTTACGTTTTTTATGTAATTGGGCTCCCGCTTTACTGGAACTCTTGATCAGTCGGGATCATGACCCGATCCTCGAAAGAATTCTACAAAAATGATCAAAATGAAGTGAACGACTTACTCCCGCATTACAAAAATGGTATTTTTGGTATGTTTTTCTCGATAAAATTGAACTACTTAAATTTTTTATGCAATTAAGCTCCCCCATCACCCGAACTTTGAATCAGCCGGAATCACGGCCCAATCCTCAAAAGAATCCTCCAAAAACGGCTAAAATGACCTTAATGACTTTCTCTGACCTCAAATATCGTATTACCTTAAATAAACTTTGTTTGCATATGTTGTGTCTCGCAAGACAGACCGAAAATATACAGATCTAACTATTTAATCTTCTTTTATTTTTCGGAAATAAAAATAAGATTTAATTGAATTACGTCATTTAAATAAGTAATTATTTGATTGAAAATGGTTAAATATTGTAGTGTAATTAAAGTTGGTTGCTCAAAAAGCTTCTGAAAAGTGTGATCGTAGGAAGTCATTGAACAGAAGGGCCAACACTAATATTTATTTAATGACCTTTGCTTATATTAGAAAAGTGGTCCTAACAACATTCCATTAAGATTTAATATAAATAACCCAAATTTTAACCTTTGGTGACTCTAAACGAGCATGCTTTTCAGTGCCTTTAATGCTTTCTTAATTATGCTAATTAAGTACAAATTAAAGAGAGCTTCTTCATTAGCAAGGCTAAGCATATATTAGGTCATCGCACTTTGAGCTAAAGGACAATTAATTGTTTACCATCTGTTTCCACCAAAAAAAAATCAAATACCATCTGTCTTTGCATGGACTTAATTCTTAATTATTTGAATTAAACCATCACTTTGGACGATAATTATGACTCTAATCATATATTCTATATTAATTATTAATTAATATTGTTAAATTTTAAAATGTCATAATTTTATTGCAATGCTATGTCAGCCCATTAAAAATAATAAAAATAAGTCTTGTATTTAAATTAAAGAGTTCAAGTATATATGATTGATGAACACTTCATTTCGATAGCAATTTTGCCCTAATTTCATATTACAATGGTCGGGTCTAGAGTCTTACATGTTTGTCCAACAGGGCTTGTGAGCATGGAACGTAATATTTATTCTCAACATTTTTTTTATTAAGACCGATCAGACATCTAATAACATACGGCAGTTTTTAAATTTTTTTTTTGCTTTTCTTATTAAAATCATTCAGATAAATCGTGGGAAGTTTATAAAAATTAATTAAACCTTATAATTACGTATACCTAAGTAGTTGGGTGGATCTTTAATTAGCAATTAACGACGTAAGTATTACAATTAATAATAAGAAGTATACCTAATTATGACTTAGCTGTATCCTAAGTCTATTCGGATGTCTATCAACAATTTGCATCAGAATCCATGCTCTATTTCTTTTAATTAAACTTATATATATAATTAAAAGGCCAGCTTATGGAAGAATAATTAAATTAATTTACAATACGTACGTCATCTCGATTGGGTTCAAAAAGTTGGCAAATTATGAGATATTTTTTAGTGTGATTAATTAATATTATATTAGTGTGATTAACAAAGACAACAGAATCCAGACCAGTTCATGCATGGGCTTAGCATAATCTTTTTGACTGCACCATGTTAGTGCCGCATTTTCTTACTATTATTAGAATGTCACTCGCATTATTTTATTTCTGATAGGAAACTAAGGAAAGTCTACAGCCCCAAACTGAATTAAAATAAAAAATAAAATCTTCAAAGTCTATATACGTATAATCAATAACGACGAATACGATTGATTTTAGCACCGTCAATGGCTATAAAAACGATATTGAAATAATAGGGTAAAATTCTCTCTTTCTTGTAAAGGCAGTTGTCATAGTCGTAAAGGAATCGGACCAAAATATTTTAATTAAACTAATATAACGACATATCATTATATTATATTAATTAATTTGTCGCTGATAAAAAAGATAGTGTGCCGTGTTGATTTAAAGCATGATACGTACTTTCACCCAATTAGCTTCGAAGCTACGATTAACATAATCTTTATGGAAAAAAATATATCCTCAAGTGATGGCAAGCTCAATGAAAATTCTAGCTCAGATCGGTTTTAAGCGAATTTAATTTATTATATGAGTAAGTGTATTATGACTATTTTTCAAAAAGTTTATTAATAACTGTTTACTATCTCGTCATCACACTGATTTTTAGCAAACCAGAGGTTACAATTAACGGAAACTTAATATTTTCAATTAATGATAAATATTAGTTTACTGCTTCGTTTGGGGCGAATTTGTTCAATTAATTTTCTAAATAAATCTTTACGAATCTAGTTCATCGTAGAAAGTTGTGATTACTGATGAGTTTTAATTATTCATTTATTTTATAACAGATTATTTGATGTTATTACATTTTTAATATATAAATAGTCTTCCAAAACTTATGGGACTTTGTATAATATATGAATAACAATAATAATAACAATAATAATGTCGTCACTAATTGTGTGAAAAAGACTAATAAATTAATATTAATTCTCGAGCCCATGAAAGGATTTAAAGATAATTAATTACAAGTTGAGATAGAGGTACTAGGTTATAGCTTTCCAGAAAGACAATTAGTGTCCAGATACTTTGCATCGCATCTGAAATCTGGGGAATATTAATCATGATTTTCATCGAACATAAGTATAACTCTGTCACTTTCACGCCACTAATCACAGTTTTAGTTTAATGTAGGTCGTATTAGGCATGGCATCTCTCTCTTTGCTGCCCGATACTATATGCTATCATTATTCTCATTAATATTATTAATTAATGTTAAATCGGTATACTTTATAAGTGTTCAGATTTAAATCCATAATATGAGTTAATTAATGATAAATTTGATAATTTATCATCTGGGTACACGATAAATGCATAATATGAGTTAATTTGATAATTTACCATCTGGGTACACGGTAATCCTCTGTTATCCCTTGAGATTGGACACGTATAATTTGATCCTGATAAAGTCGTAACTCGTAACTTGAAGTTCAAACCCATCTTTAACTCTATAGAGTGATGTACAATGTAAATCAAGTTAAGTGCTCGGATAGTCCGACGAATCAGGAGTAATTCTAGTTCAAACTTGATTCGGTGAAATCGATGTAATGAGGGGCGAAAATTTTACACTTGTTGTGTGATTGACGGAAAATTTAAGAAGGATAACAAATCAAATATTTCGAAAATTTTAATATATGTATGAGAATAAAAATATTAATCAAATTTAAGTGAGTAATTTTGGTCGGGAATTAGTTCACTCAAATTAATTAATATAACAAGCTAATATGAGTTGGTACAAGTGGTTAAAGAGTTAGTTTTCGAATGCAAAGACTTGGGTTCAAATTCTTCTGACCATTGGGGGGTGTGTGCATTAAAAAATATATATATATAACGATCACGAGTCTTTTACATAAATATAAAAAAAAAATAATTAATCAAATATAAAACATTTATTATTTTAGTAATTAGTTGCATTTCGACTCCAAATTAGATCTGAATTAAAATTATATCAAAAAATATATTCTGAACATTATCCTTTTTGACAATGTGCAAAACTTAAATATTTCAGCACTCTAGATCAGTTGAAACCTTATTATTGCTTAATTGAGGGGTCAACCACCTATATATTACCCTTTTATGGCAAAATTCGGTGCAAAAAATGTATGCTGGAATAATCTTTTAGAAAAATCAGAAAATGTGAATAATTATAAAAATCAGCGAACGTATTTAAAAAAATTAATAATAAAACATGCAATTAGAATCATGTAATAGTGAATTGATAAGAGACATTGCTAAACTAAGGAATATCAGTGCAATGTTGTATAACTTAATGATTTTTGTTTATTTATTTATTTATTTTATATTCTTTGACAAAAGGAGCGATTGATTCATGGTTAATCTAAATTCTAAATTAAATAGACCGTCAACTTTAAATACTTCAATTTAATTTTAAATATATATATAGTTGGACTTATGATCTCTTCCTCGTATTCAATTTTATGTAGTTTATATTTAATTTCCTATGTTATGGAATAAATTCACGACATGTAGAATAATTTGCTCCATTTATGTGAATTGTGAATCGTCCTAAATTATTTAATATAACTTAAATAACAATGTTTTTCAAAGAAGAAATAGATAATCTATCAATTTTACGAGTTCATTAAATTTATAGAAATGCAAAGGAATCACATTTTGTTGAAGTGTGAATTTGAAATACTCGATATAGAATTGGGGTTGCAGTTTCGAGTCAAACTGGAGCCATCAAATTATTCTTTTCCGAGGAGAGTTTTTATTTTTCATAATAAATCATATTTACTTATAAAAATATGTATTATATATATTGTAACAATAAGCAAGCAGTTTACTCATCCCACAACGGCACAACAATAATAGTCTTTCATATATATCCACATTCTAAAGATAGTTAATTTCCAATTCTGCTTGTCTTCATGCAGATAATTGCAAACACCAATACATTATGCTAATTGGTTCAAATTTATTTAAACTTTAATTTCTAATATTCATTTTCCAGCTTTCACCAGATCACAATAATCAGCAATGGAGGATTAATTTCATTGATACGTGTGACGGTGTCAAGTCAGAATTCCTGATCCAAATATTATGTGTTCAGTTTATAAAAGATATGTTTGGAAACATAATGCGGCTATATGTGACATTTATTTGTTTTTTGTGTAATTGATCATTCCCAAGGATGCTCACAAACCAATAATCCGTTCCTTATTGAGATTTTCTTTCGTTTGGGAAGATAGTTTTATTTATCATTTCAAATAGGTGGTGTATATCCAATTTGTTGTAAAGTTTTCTATGGAAGTACGGTCGTTTATGAATACAACCCTAATAATATAGACATAATACTATATGAATTTTTTTAAAAATTTTTTATTTGAGGAGTATTGAATATAATGTCTGATACAATATGACACAATAAAATAATACATTTATAAATTTCTGTGCATCATATGATCGAATACTTCATACTTTATATGCATGCATAATTTAAAGTAAGGGACAACCGGACAACCGCCATCCTTTGACAAATTTCACAATTTCTCCTTTAATCTTTAAACACCTTTTAGCTAAAATTTTTAGGTCGTGATTTCTAAGGACAAATCTATTCAAATTAGATGTCAAATGTGTTAATATTATATATCAAATTGAAACTCTCAATGCAAGGAAAACAATGGTGGGCTTGAAACCGAAATTCGATAACCGGCGAAAGAGGAATTACCGATCAAAGATGGGGCACGAAAACAGAGCTTTGCAGACGAATTCCCGTGGCTTTCGGAGATCAATAAGATCGAATGAGGTATGAGTTTTGTTCGTTTTGGAGAGAGGAACTCGATGGTGGTAGTCCTGACTATTGAATCATCATGAAAGAGAGAAAATCGATAGTTAAAATTAATTTTATTTTTGTTCGAACAAAATATTTAAAGAATATTCCGCAAAAATATCTAGAAGGGGAAAGTGATAAGCGTGCAAAATTAAAAGTTAAAGGAAAAAGTGTAAAATATGCCGAAGGATAAAGTGATTGCCGCAATTTACCTTAAAATAATTAGTAACACATCCGCCGCGCGATTACAAATTAAAGCAAATTTTCAACCGTGCAAACAAGTACTGATATACATGATGATACGGGCCGTCCCCATTTTTCTGGCCCAAAGGAAGGAAAGATGGTCCAACATTGTTACTATTATTCTTATCCAAACTTCAAAAACTTCGAATTTTCTTCTATACTTTGTAAAAAGTTTTAGATTATTATCTCTATCATGACAAACTTCAAAAACTTCGAATTTTCTTCTATACTTTGTAAAAAGTTTTAGATTATTATCTCTATCATGACATTTAGGTGTTAACAAATAACTCATTTTACATGTGTTAATATCTAAATGACCGAGATGATACATTTTTTTTTGGTCAGCTTTTTAAAAGGGCTGCAACACGAGGACTTTCCAGGGGGTCACCCATCCTAGTACTACTCTCGCTCAAGCATGCTTAACTTCGGAGTTCTGATGGGATCCGGTGCATTAGTGCTGGTATGATCGCACCCGATATATTAAACATTCTCACAAAGTACAGATAATAATTTAAAAAATTCAAGAACTGGAAAAAAAAATTAAAAAGATAATACGTGGGTGTTTTTTTCCTCCTTTTTAACGAAGGGAACAAATTACAAAAATAATTTGGGCTTTGTACAGCACATTATTTAGGGCCCACAGCCCAAGCTACTATCTGGGCCTTTTTCTCTTAATCAATTTCATTCTCTTTAAAGGTCCAATTTGATTGAGGCGTAATTATGTCCAATCCCGAGGACTTTTCCGTAATTACGCACGAAGTCCC
>JBBMKE010000008.1:7421230-7445121 GCA_037834125.1 Lippia alba
TTCGTCACCTGTTGTGAAAATTGAACAAATTTGTTCGTGAATATATAATAATGCGCATACAAACTAATAATAATAATAATGATCGTATAAAGCGGTTGTTTGTAGGAATCATAATATTTAATTTTATTTTAAGATCATGATGACCTTTCCCTTTGTATCACTATTAAAGTGTCATCATCATTCAAAGATAAAATCCGAAAGATCACGACTGACATATGAAATGACAGTTTATTTTGAATGAAATATTGAAAAT
This sequence comes from Lippia alba, assembly GCA_037834125.1. Classification (NCBI taxonomy): domain Eukaryota; kingdom Viridiplantae; phylum Streptophyta; class Magnoliopsida; order Lamiales; family Verbenaceae; genus Lippia; species Lippia alba. The sequence goes on from JBBMKE010000008.1 coordinate 7,421,484, forward strand.
GTGTATTTGTTATAACTAGATCCTAGCACCTTATTTATAGCAGTCAGAATAAGAGAAGAAATTAAAATCAATAAATGAATATCTTGAGAAATGTAGTTATGATTTAGAAGTTTTTAAAATTTTTAAATTTCAATAATATTATCATTATGAGTACATCGATTCGAACACGATATATCGATACAAATCTCTTCCTAAAATTTTATGTCGGAAACGTCATATATGAATATCCAACACAACATAATATAATATATTTTTAAGATAAATTTCTAATTTTGGTGTCTTTTTCTAGGAATATTGTACTTTTTGTGTATTTTTTTTGTTATATTGCAATATTTGGATTTTTTGTTTTTTAAAAAAGCGGAATCACTGTAGTGAATAGTGATTCTGCTTTCTTAAAAAACAGATTTAATTTAACAAAAATTTATGATTGCAATGTACACACTACAAACTCATAATTTTTTTTTATTATTAAATCCGTTTTTCTTTTTAAAAAAATAAAATCACTAGTCACTAAAGTGATTCTATTTTTTCAAAAGCTGAAAAATTCCAAACTTGCAATACACTTAAAAAATAAATCAAAAATACAGTATCCCTAAATTAGGAAAAAAAAACTATTTTCAGAAATACAGGTGCCTAGAGTACCGAAGCCTTTTAATAATGTTAGTATTGAATGCAAATACATTCCAAGCTGTCCTTTTGCAAACTATTTGAAATTTTGACGGGCATTAATGAAAGTGGTCCTTGGAGAAATTGGGGAATGTTTGAAAGGAACCAACATCAATATAAAAATTCAAAGTTGTCATAAAAAGTACAGCAAAATTAGGTTAGGATTGATTTCGACAATTCTAATGTGCGTAAAATTGTAATGCTTCTTTTGCCTGGATATATTTGGTCGACTTTAGCCGGTTTTTATGTAGGCACTAAGTCAATTTTATATACAAATTTGGCTACCACCTACGTACATACTCAGTATATATAATAAACCGGCCATAAAGAAAATTGGAAATAATTGACCTTTTTAATTGGGACATATCTACATCTAGCACAAATAAGACGACATAAATACGATAGAACGTATATACATGAGGATTGTCGAAAATATTATCTGACATGATAAAAAAAAAATATTTTTAAAAGTATTCCTATATTATTAACAATCAAGTTTTCGTGTAGCCGTCATCCAATTTATACTAGCTTTACTAAGAGTTTTTCGTTTGGATTTTTGGATCAGCGAGTATCATTTGTATAAAAAATTTACATCTTGATAATCCAACTCCCAATTCGAATTTATAATAGATTATAAAACAAATTGATTATTTAGTGTTCGATATAGTTGAGACCACATCAATACAATCAACTCTTTTTATAGATTGAAATTCTTTAAAAAATATATATATACATATATATAACGGTTTGAAATAACTTACCATTAGTTTGGAATATTTTTACTTTACTCCCCATAAAATTATACGATATAATAGGATATAGATACGGTATTAGAATATTTTAATACTACATTTTGTGAAAATTATACAACATATTTATATTTTGAGAGGTATTTTAAGTACGAGATTATGTAAGTAAAAATATAATATCAAACTGGAGAATTATTCAACATTATCTGAATATATATTACATTCTAAATAATTTTAATATTTTCAGCAATATTAAGCATCAACAACAATATTTTCCACCAAGACAATATGTGCACGTGGTAAACATGAGCTTGACTGATTATAGCTAGTTAAATTAAACTTTTAGGTATAAAAAAAAATACACATAACAAAAAGAAATAGATTTTATCCATAACGAAAGAAAAAGTAAGGTGCCGTCTTTTAATTAGAGCATGTGATTAACATCCTCACCTTTACATTTATCTACTTATCATTGCACTTCTAATCATAACTCCCTTTTCCAGAAACCCCATTTTCCCAGTCTTCATTTTTTTCTTTTGATTTCGACATGCAAATCCCCACTCACTTTTTCTCTAAATCTACAACATTTTCCGTCCATAATTTATCAATACATTTAGAAGTCGTTTACTTTTCAGGAAAAGAATTTCGTTAGATAAGATAATAGTGGTTTATTTAATGAATTAATTAGTCATTATCTTTTATTTAACTTTAAAAATATATATCATATTTTCTTCAATTAGTCGTTTACTTTAGATGTGAAGATAATTATTCTAAATAGTAATTTTACCAAAATAGTCATATAATAATCTCATTTAATATATAATTTTTTTATTTTTCCTTCTTTTAAACATTACATATTTTTCTTTCTTCAGAATTGCACGCGCAGTAAACTATCATTAATTATTATTAAATAAATTTAAAATCACATACATTAATTGAGTGCAAGTTTTTAAATTAATTTTTATAAATAATAATAATTAATGATGCTTATTAATTAATAAAAAAAGTATAGATAATAGTAATGACAGATAGTTAGATATTAATAGTAAATTATTTATTTTTCATTTTTTACTACTTAGTTATTAATTTTAAAATTTTTGTAAATTCTTGATTTACTTTTAATTTTGTTATGGATTCTTGATTTATTTTGGATTAAGATGGATTCTTGATTTATTTTGGATTAATACGGATTATTTTATAGTGATTATATTTTTCTTTTACCATTTTGTTGACAAGTTTGATAAATTTTATGAAAATACTAATATATAGATTAGTACATTTTTAAAGTTCTAAATTAATTGGGTCTATATGCTAATATTAAATAAGTAGAGTTCTACTCTATATAAATCACTATTTATAAAAGATGATAATCAATTATTTGTGAAAAAGTAAAAGATAATTAATTGTCTGTAAAAGAAATCTAAAAGACATATGTGAGATAAGCAGAATCCTTCAAATAATAATAATAATAATAATAATAATAATAATAATGACGACATAAATTTGTAAATAAATTGAAAATTTGGGTAAAAACGTAAATACGCTATGCCGATAAAAATCATGATTTCTACTGACCAAAAAAAATCATGATTTCTCAAACACGGCATTTTGCCATGTTCGAGAAAACTCACAAAAACTGCAAAAACCACTCTATCTTACGGGCCGAAGAGATTTTGGTAGAAAAACCAACATGAAAAGTAAATGACATATTTTGGGAAATAATTAATTTTATCTATTAGATTAAGTAAAAGTAAACGACTTCTAAGTAAATTAATTAGAGGGATTTTTAAGCGCCAATACCAAATAAATGTCTTTAATTTTGTGAGTGGCACAAAATTAGTTTCACAAAATTAGTTTTTGGGATATTTTTTAAAAAAATATCCTAATGACGGTGTCCTATAATATATATTTTGTTGTAGTAATCAAACATACCATTAATTATAAATAGTAACAACTTAAACCACAAAATCTTGCCATATTACGATCATTTAGTGACAAAGAAAACGATATCGTCATTAAAGCTTGAGAAAAATAAAACAACTACTATGACCATGTTTTCAATTTCTTATCCATACTATTGTCATTTATAAAAAAATTTAGATTATTATTTCGATTGTTTAGGTGTTAACACGTGACTCATTTTATTGGATTTAGGGTTCACGTGTTAACACTTAAATAATCGAGATGACAATCTAAAGATTTTCACAAGTACAAATGACAATTCGAAACACCCGAAAGTTAGATAAAAGAAATTAAAAAACCGATTATCGTACAAGGGGCGAAATTGTATTTTCCTCTTTTTAATGAAGGGAACGGGAAAAAGAAATGATGGGAAGCCCATGGGATAATTAATTATAAGCAAGTCCAATCCTAAACCCAATCGTAGGACAATTACCAAAATAATTTGGGCTTATGTACACCACATATATTTAGAGCCCACTATTTTGGGCTACTAATTGGGCCTTTTTCTCTTAATCAATAATTCAATTTCACTCTCTTTAGAGGTCCAATTTGATTGAGGCGTAATTATGTCCAATCCCGAGGACTTTTCCGTAATTCCGCACGAACTCCCCCACATCATATAAAATCCCCAATCTTGATAAAACCTAACCCTCAATTTCATACCCAAAAACCACAGCAAAACAAAAAAAAACTTATAATAAAATTCATATTATTTAAATCCGATTTAGATTTATAGATCCGTAAAATAAAAACCGCTACGAAGAGGAAATCGAAAGACCTGACAATAATTTTCAAAAGGCTCCAGCACGACGCCGTATTCTGACCCCCCCTTCCCGCCATGGTTGCACAGGTGGCGGAGCCTCAGCCCTCTGTGTCGCGGCAATTGGAGCTGCCTATGGCGGAGCACGGCCCTCCGCCGCCGGAGAATCCGGTGGATAGTGCCAAGACTTTGATCTGCGCACTCAATTTCCTCTCGCGGAATCTGCCCTTGCCGCAACACGTTTACGACGCCGTTTCATCCATCTACCAGGACGCCGATGATGATGCCGGGGCGGTCGATGTTGATTGTGAAGTTGAGGACGGCGTCGCGGACGGGGAAACTTCGCCGGTGTCGCGGACGGTTAGTGATTTTTGTATTTTGAGTTAATGCGGTTGTGAATTGAGTTTGGGTAATGTGTGAGATTTGAGATTGTGGGGAGTGAGTTGTTTGAGTTTTGCTTGTTTGAATTGTCGGATGTTGGTTTAGTGGGTTTGTTGGTGAGCTAGGTAGATAATAATTTTTAGTTTTGTTTTGGAGTATTTTTGATAAAATGGCATGTTTGTTTTGGCGCAACTTTTTTTGACGGATGATCATTCTGTATGTTTACATCAAAGGCAGCTGTGTTTTTCTATGGTCAAAATTTTGAGTAATTGATGAGAGGTTTTGACTCTGCGGGTTTGGTGTTAATTCGTTTAATATTTTTACGGATTTTCAGTTATAATATGTGGATAGATCATGGTTTAGTGGTTCTTCTATTTTGATTTTTATTTTAAAGAATTTTGGCTATTAGTTTTGGAAATTGAGAGGTATTTGATGATGCTAGCAGTTTATTTCAGAGTACACTTGGTTGAGTTAGCTAATTGTTTAATTTTTTGGGATCTTGGGTCAGTATACATGTTTTCCTAAGAGAAAGATTGGTAACATTGAAAATCTCTAAAGAGAAAGACTGCTAACATTGAAAATCTCTTGGTTGTTTTTATATGTTCTTTCTCCGATGCACTTATATTGAGAGGAACGAGGCTCTTGGTATACGTTGCGGTTCTTTCTTTGTCTTTTTCTGTAACACCTGAAGTTAGGTAACTGATGTTCACAGATCCTATGCTTCTATCTGAGTTTTTGTGTGATGTCAAACTATCCCCAATGTTTTGAGACGGAGGGTGTATTTATCTTTTAGAGTAGCCTCTCTCTTTGGGTTATATCACTAGGATACCAGTTTGTGGGATTTGATTCTGGTGACAAATAATATGCAGCTATTCCTTCCTGTTTTGGCTTTTATATAAGATATTTGAGTTGACCTAGTAATGATCCACAGGAGAAATTTGGTGTTTCAAGTTACAATGAGTTAATGCTGGACTTTGAGGATGCAGTCGCAAAGCAGAGAACAAGTTGTGTGCCTGGATCTAGATTGTCAGACTTAAAGGAGAACAGGTTTCAGAGCAGAATTCAGCATCGGTTGACTGAACTTGAAGGTAACCAGCTTCAAGTCAAATTGCTATGCAGAAATAATAAAAATACTTCTGAAATTCCTACCTGATGTTTTATGCTCATTTTTAAAACAGAATTGCCCACAAGCAGAGGCGAGGACCTGCAATCAAGATGCTTGCTCGAACTCTATGGGCTTAAGGTAGGCTTGTGAATGACAATGATAAGTTCTTAAATTTGGATGAAAAAAATCAGGCAATAAGGATCCTGTGGAGTATCTTCTTCATTAACTCCTCTGCTGAAGTATCAATAGTATCTTTAGCTGGTGGAGTGTGATGAAATCTTCTAATTTTTTTCCTTAACTAATCTGAACTTTATGTCATGAAATTTGAAATCCATTTAGAAATAGTCCCCGGTATTTGTCTTGCATTTGGTGAATACCACTGAAATGGGGAAAAGAGGTGCAGGGATAGGATATCTATTTTTCTTTGGCAATACATGCAGTTCCACTTCTGTTCAAACTTTTCCTGCTATGCTTCCCATCTATGAAATTAAAAGTATTTGTTATGTTGTCTGTGCCTAAAAAGTCGGATCATAACAGGACTAGTTTATTTTTAACAATGAATTTCTTGATACTATCAGTTAGCAGACCTCCAGAAGAAAGTTCGCTCCGAAGTGAGTTCTGAATATTGGCTTCGTCTGCATTGTGCCAATCCTGACAAGCAGCTTTTTGATTGGGGCATGATGCGATTGCGTCGCCCTTTATTTGGTATTGGAGATGCTTTTGCTTTGGATGCTGATGATCCGCTGAAGAAGAAACGAGATGCTGATGTAATTTTCGACATATTTAGGTTGCATGCATGGTTTGTGTGCTAACAAATTCAAAAAAATGACACAGACAATTTCCAAATGCTCCTGTCTACTAAACTTATATATCTTATTGCCTGTAAAAGGTTTCAATTGAAGCAGACTAGTTTATTGATTGTCTTTCTGCAGAGATTGTCAAGATTTGAGGAGGAAGAAAGGAACCGTATAGAGACTAGGAAAAGAAAATTCTTTGCTGACTTACTCAATGCTGCACGTGAACTCCAATTGCAAGTACAAGCTGCCCAGAAACGTCGGAAACAGAGAAATGATGGTGTGCAGGTACGACATCCTCTTTTGCTTCAATTTTTCTCATCCTGATACTATCAGCATGGGACAGAAAAAATCAAATGTTTGAACCAGGTGTATTTGAAGAAGGCAGAAAATATGTGAAGCTAATATTATGATGTCATAGATCTCTTCTGGTTTAATCAGGGGGTGTTTTGTGGTTGTGACTTTTAGAAGGCAAGTCGTGGTGATGTGTGATGAAATTTCGGAAAAAGTACCCTAAAAATATATAGCTTTGTGTTCATCTGATCACTTAGTAAATGGAAAACTATTTGTTAGGAAACCCCTTCATTATGATAATGTCGTTCTATGAGTTGATGAGTATTTGGATTTATTCTCTTGAACTAGTATCCCCTTTGGCTATCTTATGGGTTACAGAAGCTATATGAGTATATGGTTATCACTACAGTGCTTCCATTTGGACAGGCTTGGCATGGAAGGCTAAGGCAACGAGCTACACGAGCTGAAAAGCTGAGGTTCCAAGCTTTGAAAGCGGATGACCAAGAAGCTTACATGAAAATGGTTGAGGAGAGCAAGAACGAGAGATTGACAATGCTATTAGGAAAGACAAATGATCTCTTAGTTCGTCTCGGAGCTGCTGTTCAACGTCAAAAAGATGCTGCATATGACAGCATCGAACCCCTTGAAGGTTCAGATACAGACATAGCTGAGTTATCTGCTTCAAGGACAGATACACCAGCACAATCAATTCCGGATGAAGATGAAGAGGTTGATAATGAATCTGACGATAAAGCGAAGCCGGGTGATTTACTAGAAGGGCAGCGGAAGTACAATTCTGTTGTACACTCAATCCAGGAGAAGGTATTGCATTTTTCTAGTTCATACCTTCAAAAAATAATAGATATTGTTGGACTCTCTGTTGTTTGCCCTGTATTTGTAGAAGACTCACTGAAATTTGCACCTGACATTCTCTTGAATGGTTTTCGAAAGTTTTAGGCATTGCTATTTTCTGTTTTCCATGCTGTTTCTTCTTTTCAGCGTTAGGCCGATGAGGGACAAAGGGTGCGGGTAGCAGTTTGTTTGCCACAACTCAATAACATGACACGAACTGGAAAATACTATTAGGTTTGGATTAGGAGGTATATTGACTTGACATTATATGGAAAATGAAATTTTGGGTGGATTGGTGTTGGATGGAGGGTTATGTGATACAACCCAGACTTTATTGGGAAAAACATCAACACGATCGAACTGAACCCATGATACCCAATTTAAATAACAAAAGTATAAAGTAACTAAATTAAGTTCGATAAGGTTATATTTCTTCCAGTTCCAAGTTTTTAATTAGGTTTCTTGATCTTAGCCCATATCCTTTGTTGGAACAGAAATGGATATACTCAAGTGATTTTTGGTTTGTGTCGTTTACTAATGCTTGCTTAATAATGAATGTTAAACAACATCATGTAGCATCTCGTTTTATTTTCTTTTGTTGATGTGTCATGTTCATTTCTAAACATCGGATATTATATTTTAGTTAGTAGTTACTGGTTATGTAGGTATTTATAAGTGTTGCTCTAACATGGCACGGACCCTTGTAGGTGACGGAGCAACCAAATATGCTTCAGGGTGGAGAATTAAGACCTTACCAACTAGAGGGGCTCCAATGGATGCTATCATTATTCAATAACAATTTAAATGGAATTTTAGCTGATGAAATGGGTTTGGGTAAAACAATTCAGACAATCTCTTTGATTGCTTATCTCATGGAAAACAAGAATGTGACTGGGCCCCACTTGATTGTGGCTCCGAAAGCTGTCCTGCCAAATTGGGTTAATGAATTTTCAACTTGGGCTCCGGGGTATGCATCGAAACCTCTCCCAACAAGTAGTTTGTGAATAAATGCTGTTATCAATAATGGACTCTCTATTTTCCAGAATTTCTGCTGTTCTTTATGATGGACGCATTGATGAAAGGAAGGCAATGAGAGAAGAATATTCAGGAGAAGGGAAGTTCAATGTCTTGATAACCCACTATGATCTTATTATTAGAGACAAAGCATTTCTGAGGAAAATTCACTGGTACTACCTGATTGTTGATGAAGGACACCGACTTAAAAATTATGACTGTGTTCTTGCAAGGACTCTGGTTTCAGGGTATTGCCTCTATTACCTTGTATTCATTTTATTTTCCCCATCTATTTGGTCATTTATGTAGTTCTTTGTTATATTGTTGTATGATTATGAAGTCATTTCTCGTCGTGGTTGAATACTTTCAAATGAAATGATATTCCCCTTGATTATTGATCTCGACAGTTATCGAATTCGGCGGAGACTTCTGTTGACTGGCACTCCTATACAAAATAGCTTACAGGAACTATGGTCGCTACTGAATTTTCTCCTTCCTAATATCTTTAACTCAGTTGAAAACTTTGAGGAATGGTTTAACGCCCCATTTGCGGACAAATGTGATGTCTCCTTAACAGATGAAGAGCAGCTGTTAGTCATTCGGCGTTTGCACCATGTACGCCTTCGTATATATACCATCCTTGTACTTTAACTAATCAACCTTCTGGCCATTCATATAATCTGTTTGTATATGTTCCCAGGTCATAAGGCCATTTATATTGAGGAGGAAGAAAGATGAGGTTGAGAAGTTCCTACCTAGTAAAACTCAGGTCATACTAAAATGTGATTTGTCTGCATGGCAGAAAGCATATTACCAGCAAGTAACTGAAATAGGAAGGGTTGGTCTGGGACATGGTGAGTTTCACATTTCTTACATCTTCTATTATCAGCATTAATATGTCCCAATTCATAAAATATAAAATTTTCAGGTAGTGGGAAGCCCAAAAGTCTTCAGAACCTAACAATGCAGCTCAGGAAATGTTGTAACCACCCGTACCTGTTTCTTCCGGAATATTTCATGCAGCGAAGCGAGGAGATGGTGAGGGCTTCAGGAAAGTTTGAGCTTCTTGATCGTTTACTCCCCAAACTTCATAGAGCAGGCCATAGGGTCCTCCTTTTCTCCCAAATGACTAAGCTCATGGACATTCTTGGAGATTATCTAGCTTTTAAAGGCTTTCAGTTCCTCAGACTTGATGGGGGTACAAGCACTGATAACAGAGGCAAATTACTTAAACAATTCAATGCTCCAGACTCTCCATTCTTCATTTTTCTTCTAAGCACTCGCGCAGGAGGACTTGGCCTCAATTTACAAACTGCAGATACTGTTATCATTTTTGACAGTGACTGGAACCCTCAAATGGACCAGCAGGCGGAGGACCGTGCCCATCGAATTGGGCAGAAGAAGGAGGTCAGAGTTTTTGTGCTCGTTAGTGTTGGGTCGATTGAAGAGGTTATCTTAGAAAGAGCTAAGCAGAAAATGGGTATCGATGCTAAGGTCATCCAGGCTGGACTTTTCAATACAACTTCCACAGGTTTGTCTGTTACTCTGAATGAATGAATTCCTTGTCCCTCCTTTAAATAATGCAGCAATTAGTATGAATAATAGTAGGGCTGTTTAATTCAACTGCAATCAGGAAGTGGCTAAATTGCCAAATTTTGCTGCATTAGATCCAATTGATTACAAGATTGCGAGATTAACCGTAGAGTTTGGGTATACACCTAACAACAATGAAACCAATAATTGTCTACATATCATCAATTAAAATGTTGTGGAGCTCATAATATCAACGATTCTATTCTTTTCATCTGTTGTATGGTTAATTGAACACAAAATTGATGCAATTGTTGCAATTTTATGAACAGCTCAAGACAGGCGTGAGATGTTGCAGGAAATCATGCGTAGAGGAACAAGTGCACTGGGAACAGATGTGCCAAGTGAAAGAGAAATCAACCGTTTGGCAGCGAGAACAGACGAGGAGTTTTGGTTATTTGAGAAAATGGATGAGGAGAGAAGGCAGAGAGAGAATTACAGATCCCGTCTCATGGAAGAACATGAGGTTCCTGATTGGGTTTATACCGTAGACTTAAAAGCAGCCAAAGGAAAAGGGTCTCTATTTGATGATGTCCCAGTTACTGGAAAGAGACGTCGAAAGGAAGTAAATCGAGGGGATACAATAAGTGATTCTCAGTGGATTAAAGCTGTGGAGAATGGAGAGGATCCATCAAAACTTCCTGCAAAAAGGAGAAGAGAGAATCCGAATCCAAGTCCAAATCCATCTGTCCTAAATAATGAATTGCCTAGAAGTAACGTTGCCTCGAAGAGTGAATCTGTCTCAGTAATGAGTGAGGGGAAGAGCGAAGATACCTCAGGGTGGGCCCCACAAAGGTCCGAAGCTGAAAGTTCTCAGAGAGGCGGTTTGGACAATTTTGGGGGCGGTTTGAATGGTTTAACCTGGAAAACACATAAGAAGAAGAGGTCAAGTTTAATGTGATTAGATAAGAGAGTTTTCATTTATTATTTTTCCTTCTGAGATGTTAGAATTTTAGAAATGAAGGTAGGGTAGCAACATTAGTGAGTTGCAGTGTCTGATAACCCCATTGATACTTGCAGTCAGATTTACCTTAAACCTGAAGCTGTAACTTTGTTTTTGATAATATTATCTGCTAATGAAACTCAGGTTATTCATCTCTTTCCCTTATGTTTTGTCAAATTAAGTGTCATTCCAATGAATTTGAGCCTTATATGTTTTCTCAAACTTGATTTATGGTGTGCCTGCTAAAACTTATGGTTTTTCAGAGTGGTTGGCCAAAACCATAGGTATATTTAAACAGTATAAGAAATATTATAACCTCAAGAAAGCAATTTCTGGTTTATCTAAAGTTAAAAGAATTTCCATAAAAAACAACCAATCAAAACTCAAAAGTAACCATTAGAAAGGATCATAGATCTAACCAAATTTTTTTTAAAGGATTACAAAAAATAAACAAGAAACAACAGGAGTCCAGGTTGGTAGTACAACAATGGTTTTTTTTAACTGATCTCATTGCAAAATCCCTCACAAATAAAGGCCAACTGCATCAGTTTTGCAGAGGCAAGCACAAATGATCTAAAAACCTGAAAGGATTTCCACTATGGTCCCAATCACAGGATACCCAAAAATTACAAGGTGTACCACAGTGAAACATGGAATTGTCTATAATACCCTCAAATCGGCTGATACAAGGTGCTAAATAAATTGAAGCGGCACAAGGGCAAAAGAGTCCCATCAAGCACAGCAAAAGAGTCCCATCAAGAACAAACCCCCCAACGACCGAGCAGTTTGCTTAGGCCGGAGGGTCAGGGAACCAGGTTCTAAAATATGTCCCAAACCCTCAAAGCTTACCAAACTAAAACTGATAGAAGCTGCTCAGGCTGCAAAATGGCATTATCTTTACTTTTCTTCATTAACGTTGAGCTTTTCAAGTTTTGTTTCCAATTCATCATGATAAAGTTTTGTTTCCGATTCATCATGATTACTATCACCTTCATCTCCGGACTCCTTGTCATCAAAATCTTCACCATCAGGATCATTTTCATCCAACAGCCCAAGTTTCCCGGGATGTTCTTTAAAGATATCCTTCAATTCATCAATACCTTCATCAGAAATGAAGTTTCCATTAATGTTCAAAATTTCAAACCCAGGCAAATTCACCAAAGTCTGAGCCAAAGATCTAGCTGCCGCTCTTCTTAAAGAGTTTTGGCTCAAATCAACCTCCTTCAATTGATCATGCCCTTTTCCCAACACGTGGCCTATGTGAATCGCACCATCATCCTTAAGATCATTCTCCGACAAATTCAATTTCACAAGGGACTTCTTTTTAGAAATGCAAACAGCTAAGCTTGGAGCAGAATCAGCAGTTATATCATTTCCAGCCATTTCGAGCACCTCAAGAGAGGGAGCTGATACTATAAGTGTATTAGCTATTGCAATTGCTCCATCATCTTCAAGATTTAAATAGCTCAAATATAACTCGGTTAAACGCTCAAGTTTGAAAAGGGTTTCACTCAACTTGAGACCAGCCTCTACACCAAACATGTTATCCCTAAGATCAAGTTTCTTGAGATTTCTACACTTTTGAAGTGCTTCAGTCAAAGCAACACCTCCTTCAGAGCCAACCCTTGTAGACGAGCATCGAAAATCCTCCAAAGAAGGACAGCGCTTCAAAATCTCGGAAATAGAAATAGCCCCTTCGTCTCCCGTCATATTGTTATGAAAATGAAGAACTCTAAGCTTCTCTGTTGAAGGAACGAGCTCACGAACAGCTTGAGCAGCTTCTTTCAAAATCCCATCATTCATCAGATATAGTTCCTCCAAGTTAGTTTGAGACTGCAATAGCTTCCCGAATGCTCTCAGTCCCTTCTCACCTAAGGCATTGTCAGATATATTCAAACACCTCAAATTAGAACCTTCTAGAGCTTCTGAGAAGATATTCATAACATTAAGAGCTTCAGCCTCCGGTCTTCCCGCAACGAAATCCGACAGATCAACTTCTTTCAGTCGGTTCTTAATGGATGCTAAGATAGGTGCTGCAACATTAGCTGCACCTAGACCAAAGCTTCGGTTGCTAAAACATATTTTAGTGTAGAAATTTTCGGTCGTTTGTAAGGGATTCAAAAGGGTTCTTGCCTCATCTTCTTCTATGAAAGCTCGTTGACCTTTGGAAATATCAAAAAACATTTCTTGAACCTCAGATTTTTGTTCTATATCCTTCTCCTCGATCTTTGGGCCTTCCTCATGAAGAGAGGGGTGACCCTTTTTATCAAGCATGGGCCCTCCCCCCTTAAGAACATCCAGTATAAGTTTACTGCATTCTCTGGCGTACAGCTGCACAGCAGAATTTCCATCTCCATCTGGTTCTTGTTTATATTTTTGATTTGCATTTGAAAAGGCTAATTCCTCAATTTGTCGGGCATATTTTGAAGCTGAAGCTGTACTAAGACTGCCATATTTGCGGGTGAAAATTGTTGGGGTTGAGAGATTATTCGTTATTCTCTCAACTAGCATCTCCCTCATGTTCTGTCGAGGGGGCCACAGTTTAATGGTGATGTGGCGACGTACACCATTTGGTGTTATGGCATCCATAATTTTTCAACTAAACCTAAAAGCCATAACAATAGCAAAAGATTAGTCAAAATAACATGTTAACTGTAAGGAAATGCATGGAACAAAGGTGATTATGAGTTCATAAATCAACTCATTGTGAATCACATACAAAATTAATTCATAGATGGAATAGATACAGTTTATTATTTATAATAACCACCTAAATATTTCACAAGTCAAAGGTAGTACTCACATTGGAGCATCTAGAGAAGCATTTTCCAATACAATGCAGCAAACTCATGCCTCAATAACTGATCAAAATCTGAGGATAGATATACCAGGACAATAGTTATGCTGCCTGATAAAGTTAACTATGTAATATCAACATATAGAGGATGCACTTTCTTCCTGTCCTGCACCTAGGAGAGTTATAAGAAACCATTTTCGCATACAAATCATTATTTCTTCTTGTCCTGCACCTAGGAGAGTTAAAAAAACCCTTTACAGTCACAAATTGTTATTCCCAGGTAGAAGGTTGTTTAGGCTAGTCAGGCTAAACAGAGCAATAGATCGAACAAATGTCAAAACATTTATTAGTGTTATTCTTCAGTAATTCCATTATACTGTAAAGATTGACTCGTTGAATTCTTTTAAAACATATCTTCTCATCAGTTAGTGTATCAGCACTTCTTCAAGTATTTCATTCTTGTTCGTTTCACATTCAATCTTTTTCTCCTTAATTGCTTTCATTATATATTTCTGTCCTTATGAGTGTCGACTGATGGAGTTCACTTTCCAAGGTACCATAACACAAGTATCTCTCCTCCCTTATATTTCAGTACAGAGAATGATAATAAGACGTATAAGCACACAAAATAAAATGAGATACAGATGAGCCAAACACATAACAACAAGCGCAAGGACAATCAACATCCAAACAAAGTTTCAACTTGTAGGGTGAAAAAAACATATATTATTATAGCTTATGCATTGGAAACAGGGAAAATGCTAGTAGAAATACAACCATGACTAGCATGTAATAATACATACATCTTTTCATTTAATTCATCGTTGAACTACTAAACCACTTCCTAAAAAGTAAAATTCCTAAATTCCAATTTAATTGTCTGATAAGAAACGAAAAGGAAACCCAACTTTTATTAATTTCCCTTTTTTCTTTCACTTCCCTTCGCTAGCCTAATCCCAAAACAAAGCCTTTATCACCACCGTATAACAGATCAACAAGAAAAATCAAATCTTTACACCAAACACCCATAAATTCGAATCCAATAAAATACCAAAAAGTGAAAAGTACCTCAAATGCTCAAAAACTAAAAATAAAGAAATCCCACAAATGCATTCTCGAGAGTGTGTCTGGGTGTGTGGCTTTTACTAACAGAAAGTCAAGCAAGAAAGAGAAACCCTAAAAACCCTAAACAGGCATCACATCAATTTCGTAAACAAATAAATTATATATCAATCTATATATATAAATACGTATAGAAAAAAGAAGAAAAACAAATACCTCGCGGTTTCTGATTCTCGACCGCAATTTGCGGCTCTTTGAATGTGTAGGTATGGTCTCTCCGGATGCAGGAAAACTGAAAACTGAAATGAAAATGTTTGGGGAAAAGTGGAAATAAGAAAAGTTTGTGGTTCATTTTGGAATTTTATGGTTTTGTGACTAAGTGTGTATGTAATATCGCAAGGAAGTGTTTGAAAGGAGAGATGACTTTTTATGAGTTAATCTTAATTGGGATTTTTAGGTATTGATAATATATTGTTTGATATATGTTATTAAAATAATCATACCAAACTAATGTTCAGTTTGATAGATTAGATTAGTTAAAAATCAACATGTAATTACTATTTTGTCCTTAATTTAGTCCATGTTAATATCCTCCTCTTGTTTCAATGTTATTCTAATTGAGTCCTAATTTTCTATTGAATAAATGCATATAGTACATTTTCAATCTACATTTGTTATATATTAAAAAACTTAAATTCATCAAAGTAATGTCTGATTGATTATACCATTTTCAATACGTTTTCTAGCATAGAAAGATAATATCCTTGATCTTCTATTACAATTTTTTTTTAATTTTTAATTTTATTTTTGCTAGAAAGGTAATATCCTATCTTCTATTACAATTTTTTTTCGCTCCAGACCAACAAACAGAACCAAACCAGAAACACACCCCACAAACTAGACCTTTAACGTTGGGTCTCTCGGGTGGCTATCCCACACCACTTTATCAACCTCCATTCTCTGCCCAAATTTAGCCAACATATCAGCAAGGGAATTAGCTTCCCTCATGACAGGCTTCAAGGCTCAAGTTGCAGAACCACGACTGCCTAACGAGTCTCCGACAATCCTCAATGATATGTTCGAGTGGGTGATCCTCCACGGTTGTCCCATTAACAAGTTCCACCACCATCCGCGAATCACATTCCACCTCAATGCACTCATATCGCTTTTCCCAAGCCATAACCAAACCTTCCCTCAACGCCAATAATTCAACGATAATTTCTAGCACAGACAATTTGTAATTCAACCAACTAACAACAAGGTTAGAAATTTTCTTAAAAGTCCATTAAAAAAAGAAGTAAAAGTTAGTTTCTGAAATGAAAATACAAACGAAAAATTGAGAATTAATGGAATGGATAGAAGTATTTGAGAAATTCTTCTTCACACTTCCATTCACTACTAAGTTTATAAGGTCAAGAACTTTCTGAGTGATCCAACCATCCTCGAGCACCCTTAAGCTTAATCCTTTTTGTTAGAGATACGAATGTTAGGATGAGATTTACTTACCATAGTTAAGGACTCTATCAATCCCTAATTTATCTTTTTCTTGGTTATTTATATTGTTCCTAGGACTGTGCTTTGTAAAAAAAAGATTACAATGAATACAAAAACTCTTTTCCCTTTCGTCGATACCTCAACATGGTATCAGAGCAGTGTAAATGATCACTGTGACTCAGTTCTAACATCATCGTCCTAATACTTCTCCCAACCTCTTGAAACCAACCAAGATTTGCAGCACCATTCAAAACAAAAAGAAAAAAAAAATTTGCAGCACCATTCAAAACAAAAAGAAAAAAAAAGAAAAAAAGAAGGGAAGGCCGAAACATCAGAAATGGCCAAACAAGAAACCCAATTTGCCCACATGTGGCAAAACAAAATCCAAACCCCTCAAACAAACCTCTACCAATCACGAGCCACCGGAGTCCGCGGCGGAGACGGCGGAATTCGACGACCACCACCACCACGGAAAGACAAATCACTCCTTGAATGCTCTCACTGTGGAAAAACAAAACACACAATCGAGGGTTGCTTTGAACTTATAGGATATCCCGACTGGTGGGAGGATAGCCGGAAAATTGGAGGAACAGCGGTGAGTGGTGGTCGGCGAGCCAACGCAGGGTTTGGCGAAGAACAACGACTAGTGGTGGCCGGAAAACAGAACAACACCGCTGCCGGCGGCGTCAAAGGGGGAGTGTTAAGTCCATTTTTCGTGCGCATTTTGATTAGAGATATAGTGTATTATTGCACATTTTGAGCCTAAATGCGAAATATTTGATCTCTTTTTAAGTACACTTAACAATGGCATCATGATGTACGAAAAAGGGATAAAATGAGAAGAAAACGGACAAAAAGAGCCAACAAACCAAAAAGTCAAAGTTCAAGATGAATGAGGTCCTGGGCGTGACCTCAGGATGCTGTTCCTAGGTCGCCGCCGTGACCTAATATTTTTGGGCAATTTTTCCTGAAATTGGTGAACAAATCTCGAAGCCAGCTAAGGAAGAGGTCACGTCCGCGACCTTAAACTAGCCCTTTTCAGTCGCGGCCGCAACTGATATTTTCTTGGAGAATTTTCAGTCTAATTTTCCAAATCTCGAAGATCTTGGCCCACGACCCAAACCAGTTCAAAAATGGTTGCGGCCGCGACCAAGAAAGAGAAACACGATTTTATTAGTTGGTCGCGGGGCGCGACCAAAAAAGGCTATTTTCTGTCACGGCCGCGACCCAACTCTCTACACGTTTTTTTGCCAAAAATCAGTTTTTGCCAGCAGTTGAGGGGAGAATTTAAAAAGAAGAAAAACTTCTTCTTTTGGGGGGAACGACAGAGAGGGAAGAGAAAGCAGTTTATGAAGAAGAAACTTGAAGGAAGGATAGAGAGGAGAAGATCCAAGATCATCACCAAGTTCTTGCTTTTATTATAGTTGTTTCTTTACTTTGCTTTCTTGAATGCTATGTCCGTATGTTATTAGGATTTGAAGTTTATGCTTAAGTTTCATTACAAGACTTCAACTATGATGGATTCTATGCTTTCGTGTTATGCTAGTTTGAATTTCAGTTTAATTATGTGTCCTTAATTTAAGTTAGGCATGGGAATGGGTATATGCATGTTAGGTATTTGATAAATTGCTTGAAAGAGTGAATTATCCTTTAAGTTTATGAAAATGGTTTGAATTGTATTCTAAGGATTGGCCATCCTAGTTTATATCTTAAAGTCACTTCAAAATCGAGAGATTTTGAGTGTTGAGGGGAAATTTTCATAAAAGTTGGATAACAAGACTGAAGGAAACTTAATCTTTTTCCGGCTATCTAAGTAAGTATCCTTAATTAAGCCAAGCCGCTGATTTTGGTAAGTATCCTTAATTAAGCCCAGAAATGGTTTTATAACCTTATTTTCAAAATAGAACACCACCACTCTTTTCCCCCTAATATACGAACCACCACCGTAGGTGACGAGGGTTGACGAATTCGGCGAGACCACACCGTTTAATCCATTTCTTTCACTTTATATCATCAAGGTAAGCATCTACAACACATAATCTTCCACATTCTTGGTTAGATTCGGATTTTAGGGCTTAAATTCACCATTTTTCCCAAAGTATGAACTTGGAACCCTAGGTCTAAAAATTAAAATTTTGGGTGAAATTGGAATTTAGGGTGATGAATTATCTTCTATTTAATCTTTCTAACTTAGGAGATTTCATTATTGGTTAATCTTGAGCATGAATTTAGCCTACATTTCACTTCATCCTAACACACCTAGGTTTGGCCGAAAATTGTTGAGAACTTTGGGGGAGATTGTTGGTATTGTTCACTTAGGAGTTGGTTTTGGTGTCTAGAAAGTGTTGAGACGGGTTAAACTTTGAACGTATGAACCAAAGCACTCAACCCCTAGAACCGCCCTTTAGGTGTTCGATGAAAGTCCCCAATGACATTCTTTGTACCTATGTGCTTAATTGTGAATGTGATTAACTTGTATCAGGTACAATGGCTCCCAAAAGAGCACGAAACAGTGGGGCATCATCATCCAAGGCTGCTCAAGCAAACAACCAACGCTCTCTTATCTCCACAAAGTATTTCCACCAACAACGCCTTCAAACCAACAACTTGTGGGAACCGATTGAGCAAAACTTCATCCAAGTGGGATGGGCGAGGTTTATGTGAAAGAGATTTCCGATATTTGCGCCTCTGGTCTATGATTTCCTCAAGCATTTTGAGTGAAAAGATAATGTATGCACCTTCAAGATAAAAAACCGTCGATATACCTTTTCAGCCGAGGAATTACGGGTAATCTTTGAGTTTCCCGAGAATGGTGCATACCGTGTTCTCGCAGAACGGACAAGGGCCGAACAGACATCGATTTGGAATCACATTGGTGCCCAAGGATCTTATAACTCCAAGACGGCAAAGTCTACGGATATACATAATGCAATGTGGAGGATTATGCACAAAATCATCTCTTCCGGGATCACAGCTAGGGGAGAAGGAGGCAAGGTGAGTGTGTTGGACCTATGGCTCATGGGATGTATGATCCAATGGGTGGGTAGAGGTGAATGGTACCTACATCATCATGGATAGGATGTGGGAACAAGCTCAAAAGGATAGAGGTACCTTTTGCTACGGGTTATATGAGTCTTTTGGCTCGGATATGCGGTATTGAAGTCCCGAAAAATATGCAAGAGTTGGAAAGAAGCCCGCTCCTTGATGGCATGGTCCTTGAGCACTACCAACTTCTCAAGTTCTATGACTCTAGCACGAGATTTAACAATTGGTTGGTGTGGTGGCCTCCGAGTGAGAGGGAAAGGTTTGAGTTTTGCTACAAGCACGGTGTGAGAACCTTTGAGGAATTGTCCCCCACGACTACAGGCTAGACTTCCACCACCATGAGAGGTGGATGATGAGTACTTGGACGAGCGGGTGGAGCCGATTCTAGAGCCGATCATGCGGTTTATGAAGAGTGAGGTGAGGAACAATCGACGACAATTTGCGGCTATTAGAGCCGCCCAAAAAGGTCAAGCTAGACACCTCGATGAGCTCCATGCGATGATGACGGCCTAGAACGTGCAGCACCACTCTCAGGCTCCCCCGGATGATGGCCCATCTACTTGATTTGACTACCCGTTTGTGGGATTTGACTTTATTATGTCCTATTTTCTGCATACTCATGTTTGAATTCTGTTTTCCTTCCGTAATTGCGCTTTTACGCTTATTTTGGATACTTTTGAACTGCTTGGTTATTTGGAATTATGTGACTTTGAATTTTACTATTTTGCTCTTATGTATTAAATGCTTGATGGTATGATTAACCTAATTCTAGGACTATGATGCTATATCTTTTGTTGCTGTCACATGGTTCTTGATTGTGATTTTCAGGTTGCAAGACTATTGGAGCACCACGTTGCCGGTTCTTCATTGTTAGGGGAGTCCCGTACACCTTTCTCTTTTTCCTTATTTAATCGCATGCGGACATGCTAGATTTTAAGTATGGGGGAGGGGGTGTAAAATTTTAATTTTTGTGATGCATGTGGACTCCAACTTAGAATGATTATTAATTCTTGAGCGTGAGATGAATATCATGAAGTATCTCTAGTTCGATATATTTTTGCTCGTTAGAGAATTTATTTCAAGCATGATTTAGGAGGTTTTTCGAGTATTTACAAGCATGTGCTTGGAGAATAAGTTAATGTGAATTTTTATATCCTCAATTTTTGTGCACTAAATGAACATACTAATGCACCTTAAGTTTGTTGGAGAAGTTGTCTTTTAAAAGGTGATAAGTTAGAACTTGAGAAAAGTCAAGTGTCTTTTGAAACGAAATAAAGTCAACTTTAGATAAGGGAAATGATTTAGGCCTTCGAATTTCCTTCAACATTTGAGCCTTAGGTAGAGCCTACACTAAATAGCGTTAATCCATTGGCCCCCTTTCAACACCGGTATTGCTTCCTTGTGCTAAATAGAAAATAATTTCTTGTGTTCATCTTTAGAGTGTGAAAAGAAAAGAATCAAAAGAAAAAGAAAGATGAGAAAGATCCGTAAAAGAGAAAAATATGAAAAGAAAAGAAAAGAAGCAAGGAAAAAAAAGAGAAGAAGTGAAGCAAAAGTACAAAAAAAAAATATATTTGATGAGATGAAAAATGAGTGAGAGTTGAAAAGAAAAAGGAAGGACAAAATGTTCAAGTATGGGAATTTGGGGCAATTGAAAAGAAAGGTCCTTGGGTTTTCAAGGGTAGGTAGCACAAAGAAGTGAAATCGGTGTTTTGAGTCACTAATCCATGTGAATCATAACCCGTCCCTAAGCCTACATTACAAGCCTAATTAAGACCTATTGATCCTAAGTCGAAGTTGACAATATTAGTGGAGATAGGTATAAGATTCGTCTTTAAGTCCAAGTTGATCCCCTAAAAGAGACATAACTTATCCCGGAAACTATTGGTGCATTGTTTTGGTCATTTCACACACAATTACGAGAATGTACTAATTGCATTTTTCTTATGAACTTTGCATGTGTGAGTAACATGTTTGAGTAGCCAATTGAACCACTCGAGAGAAATGATCGACATGAGTATTGATATTGAGAAGTAGTTGATCCTTAATGAATATTCTTAATTGTTCGAGGACTAGCAATCGTTCAAGTGTGGGGGATTTTGTTAACTCCATTTTTCGTGCGCATTTTGATTAGAGATATAGTGTATTATTGCACATTTTGAGCCTAAATGCGAAATATTTGATCTCTTTTTAAGTACACTTAACAATGGCATCATGATGTACGAAAAAGGGATAAAATGAGAAGAAAACGGACAAAAAGAGCCAACAAACCAAAAAGTCAAAGTTCAAGATGAATGAGGTCCTGGGCGTGACCTCAGGATGCTGTTCCTAGGTCGCCGCCGTGACCTAATATTTTTGGGCAATTTTTCCTGAAATTGGTGAACAAATCTCGAAGCCAGCTAAGGAAGAGGTCACGTCCGCGACCTTAAACTAGCCCTTTTCAGTCGCGGCCGCAACTGATATTTTCTTGGAGAATTTTCAGTCTAATTTTCCAAATCTCGAAGATCTTGGCCCACGACCCAAACCAGTTCAAAAATGGTTGCGGCCGCGACCAAGAAAGAGAAACACGATTTTATTAGTTGGTCGCGGGGCGCGACCAAAAAAGGCTATTTTCTGTCACGGCCGCGACCCAACTCTCTACACGTTTTTTTGCCAAAAATCAGTTTTTGCCAGCAGTTGAGGGGAGAATTTAAAAAGAAGAAAAACTTCTTCTTTTGGGGGGAACGACAGAGAGGGAAGAGAAAGCAGTTTATGAAGAAGAAACTTGAAGGAAGGATAGAGAGGAGAAGATCCAAGATCATCACCAAGTTCTTGCTTTTATTATAGTTGTTTCTTTACTTTGCTTTCTTGAATGCTATGTCCGTATGTTATTAGGATTTGAAGTTTATGCTTAAGTTTCATTACAAGACTTCAACTATGATGGATTCTATGCTTTCGTGTTATGCTAGTTTGAATTTCAGTTTAATTATGTGTCCTTAATTTAAGTTAGGCATGGGAATGGGTATATGCATGTTAGGTATTTGATAAATTGCTTGAAAGAGTGAATTATCCTTTAAGTTTATGAAAATGGTTTGAATTGTATTCTAAGGATTGGCCATCCTAGTTTATATCTTAAAGTCACTTCAAAATCGAGAGATTTTGAGTGTTGAGGGGAAATTTTCATAAAAGTTGGATAACAAGACTGAAGGAAACTTAATCTTTTTCCGGCTATCTAAGTAAGTATCCTTAATTAAGCCAAGCCGCTGATTTTGGTAACTTGATTGTCATGTTTGATCGATTAATTCTAATTTTTGGTAATTGTGAGAACTTTCCCAAGTTAAGATTAATCCGTACCTTAAATTCGAAAGAGTTTACGGTATAGTTTAGTGACAAAGATCAAAGGGGTAATTCACTACATAAAGCATGAATCAGATCCTAATAGCATAAGTCGTTCCCTAGCCTATTTGTCTCATTTGATCCTTTTTTGTGTTAAATTAAGTTAACTTTAGCTAGCATTAGTTAATCAATCTCACATTCTCGTTTATCTTGTCAAAACATGGAATTTGATATAGAAATGAATGTTAATTTTCCCTTCCTCGTGGACACGACCCTCGCACTACAAATTGATTTATGAGCTTGCACTTGGGCTTTTATTTGAAAAGTAAAATTTGGTACATCAGGGAGCCACCGGGGCAGCGGTGGCGGGAACAAGGTGGACGACCTCCCTTCTCTCCATCCCATCCACAAAGAACGGCGTGACAGGTATTGGGTTTTGGAGTAATGACCCAAACCCTACCTCGCTTCTAATTAAAAGCCCCCCTCCCAAATCCTATTTCTGCACATAAGCCTCTAAACTTTGATTCCTTGAAAAATAGGCCCCAAACAATCTCAGATTTAAGAATGGGCCCACATATTCATATAAATAGCACAATTACCCCCAAAATTGGGATCTGTCAGAAATATACCCATCCACCAAAACCTTCACAGTGGATTATTGATTGCGGGGCCACCGATACTATGACATTTGACCCGTCTGACATAATTGAACCCACCACTCAAATACAAGAGCACATACAGACGGCTAATGAGGAGTTAGTTGAAGTTAAACAAGAGGGTTCAGTTGAAATCTCACCAGGAATAAAACTGAAAAA
>JBBMKE010000008.1:7514088-7529654 GCA_037834125.1 Lippia alba
AAAATAAATGGGGAGTGTTAATTTGTGAATGAATTTACAATTCTTGACCAGGAAATGACAATTTGCATCCATGGCAGTCTGACAAGAAATGAGAAAAGATCTTCATACGATCAATGTCCCTGATGACCTGATATGATGATTGACATGCGCATCTCCGGTTTGGAATGCGCAGCCCCGCAATTTTGAAAGAAGCGCAAAACGGGGCGAAGGAAGAAAGAACTCCGCCACATGAATCAAAGATGCCAAATGGGGTCGAGTGTGTTCTATTCGCAATCTTGCCTGCAAATTGGCAGGATTCTTGATAGTTAAAGTTGCTTAGTGGAAGGTGGGAAGATGTTTTGGTGTTTTGAAATCGGACAGGTAAATCATTATTCTTTTGTTGGGACGAACAAATGAAATTAGGAGTTAGAATGACAGCTGAGGAGCAATGACTTTTGAGAAGATTATTCCCATCTGTTTTTGGGTTATAGGTGTTAGTGGAGGTTCTATCTTATCATTTGTATCTAATCTCATGTTTTTCTTTTGCTGGGAGATTGATTTATCTTCCTCAAAGGTGACTCTGGAATAACCAAAAAGAACAAAATATGAGCTTTTGGATGTGTATGTAATGGAGGGTGTACATATATGTAATGTCTGTATTATCCCTCAATTCTTTTGTATCTGTGGTCCACAGTTGGTTGGATGTTCTTCATGAAGTTGATGCTTTAATTCTTGGACCCCTCTTGGCAGCTGTGAATACAAGTGGTGCTTATATTATTTGTCTAAATGCTCTTCTTTCTTTGTACATATTTTCTTGGATGTGTCTGTTTATTTATTTATGATTGCATTAAGGCAAGAGGATATTCGAGTAAGGTTCGGATTAGAACCTTAATCGAATATTGAATTATTATATTAATTTGGTCGAGTCGGGATGGAAACCTCGTGAGTTAAGTTAGGTCAGGAAAAAAGTTGAAGTGGACCATTCATTCTATTATGTCTTTTTGTGGCCGCTCAAATAGCAACTATCACACAAGAATGCAGGTCATTCAATTGTGCAATCTTTCTGCATCAAAATTTTGAATTAAGATAAAAGCATTGTTTTTGGTGGAAAAGGCTTGAGCATTTTGTCTGTATGTACATGACACGTGGCACATGCCCACTTCACACATGTCTAGAGTCACAAGAAAAGTTTTTTTATCCTTTTCCTTAATAATAATAGATAAATACTATTTCGAGGTTTAGCCGTTTAGGTAATAAATTACTGGCCTAAAAAAAAAGTAATAATTACTATTAATACTATTAATATGATCTTTAAAGTATACAATTGTATCAAAAGTGGGCCATGTGGGGCCCACAATAATTGAACATAAATCTTTTTTTTTTGGGCCTGGCCTACTGCCTGAAATACAGGTGCTTTCTATTACTTTTCTTTGATTTTTCTTGCATATAATTACACGTGGCTGCTTTCTTTTTCTATTTTCTTCAATTTTGTTGGAATTTTATTGTGGTGGAGTACTATTTTATCCTTGTTTAGTGAATGAATGATTGCTCTCTTGGATTAGGTGGTTGGTCATGCGTGCTATTATTGCTATTTAATTTGAAGTTGAAATTTCTTTTTTAAGAAAAAAAAACTATATTAGTCATATATAGTATTGATAAATAATTGCGATTGAATGAGAAAAATAGTGCATTTTGTCCCGATGATCTTACAATGATATGAAAATGATGTTTCGACGTTTTGACGAGTGTGATAGAAAATTTAATATAAAAATATAAGAAGGGGATGTCAGACATTTATAACGTGTTTGCCTTTTAGGACTGTTTATAACTTGTTTAGGAGAGTGTAGATGGTCATAAAGTGTTGGACAAACTTATTATCAAAACATGGAGATAATTATAAATTCCTTTTAAGGTAATGCGGATTATGGCTTGAGTTTGAGTAAAATGAATTTGAATATTAACTTTCCTATGCTTTAATCATATCAAGAATGGCAGAAAAGTGCATCCATGTCCCCCATCCAACGTATTGGTGCATCAAAACAAATGGTTTTTTAAAGCCTAAAGGTATGGATCATTATAAGTTCATAATGCCCTTTACAAACAAGCATATTTACACATACCTCCTGAACATGCCTTCCATTAACCTCCCAAGTTACTCTCTGAAATGGGGAAAAATCTCATGAAATGCAGACAATTTACAATAACGTAGTTTAAAAAAGAACCCGCATCTACAAGTTTCATGATCTGTGTGAACCATCCCAAGTATTGAAATTACAGTTACCCCCCAACACACCTCTTTTGCTGGAAACGGACGACGACGACGAAGAAGAAGAAAGTGTATGAAACTTACAGTGGTATGAAGCTGAAAACTTAACCATATTTTGTGGTTTGAAAGTAGCTCCAAAAGAGTCAAAGACAGTGGTTAAATAAGGCTTGCATGTGAGTACCTTATTTGGTGTTTTTGGGCAATAATTGTGGATATAATAATAATAATAATAATAATAATAATAATAATAACAATAATAATAATAATAATAATAATTCCTCAAAACTCCCCAAGTAGAAAGTAAAATTTCGCTTCACTCCCCAAAAACAGTGAATGTTGTACAAAAATTTAATAATCACGTACCCAAATCCAAAAAATGATGTATTCAGATCCCAAAATGATGTATTTGGGCCCAGATAATTCCAAATACATCATTTTGGGATCTGAATACATCATTTTTGAGTACGTGATTCTTGAATTTTTGTACAACATTCACTGTTTTTAAAGAGTGAAGCGAAATTTTTTTAACTCAGGATGAATTTTCAAACATTATCAATAATAATAGGACCATTTTTATTGAGAGGGAAAAGGACAATATGTGGGGCACAATGCTTTTACAAGTATGAGACAACAAAATGAGAGATAAGGTGGGGAAGACGGAAAAATGGTGAAATAGAATAGTGGGGTTCAATCTCTTGAGCCTGTTGCCAGTCACTTGTCAGTGGGACTCCCAGAATTCCACATTTTGGGGTAATTTGTAATATCAGAAATCTTTCACATGTTTTCCTTTTTATTTTTCATGTATTGTATACTGACAGGAATTTAGTGGAGGGGCCCACGGCAATTAACGAGATGTGGGCCCGTTGGAATTATAATGCTGGTATTTACTTTTTATGTTATTTATATATAGGCATTGAAACTATATACTATGTGGTTTGATGCTTATTAGTTACTAACATTTATAATCATGTGTTTTCTTAAAATATAGGTTCTTCACTGTTAATTAAAAGATCATATACAGGGATGTCACAACAACAACACTTATGTTAAACATATAAACATATTGAGTGGCATAGTTTAGTTATTAATTATTAAATTAAATTAATAAGGGATCTCTTACCTACAAATCGAAGAATACAATGATCATTGATAAAGTAACACAATTTGTGAAGATATTAAATGGGAATGGAAAAATCGATGTTGGAGGAAGAAAATTTCCATCTTTCTTCTTGAGTCAAATCAGATGAACATTCAACGAATTGCACGCATGTTCATTCTCATAATAATTGTCTTACTATTAGTCTACATCAAATAAGATTTACTTCTAAGGGTTTGTCTCTAACCAATAATCAATATATGTCCAGCTCTAATTTACGTATATTTTATTATATCGTGTTATATTGAATACTCGTATTTTTATTATATTTGTGCTGTATCAAATTCTGTATTCGATACTGTTCACATGAAAAATTCATCGTGTCGTGTCTGTGCATCATAGTCGTGTAAGTCAACAATGAATGGAAACATATATATTCTGGAAAAACAAGAGTCTGAAATCATCACTTGTATTATCACAATTGACGGTATAACATAATCTCTTGTATATTCATAGATTGCTAACAATGGATTATAAATATCCCCAGTTAAATGTGTGTTGAACAGTCCTGCAATGATCTGTTCTTTCTGTACAGCTTTTCACAGGGGAGTTACAAATGCAGGGTTTCAGAGGTGACAATATAAGCTGCACTCAGAAATTCTAATCCCTGTTCCTAATTATAAAAGCTAATGAAGACCTAAAAGTATAAATAAAACTGAAAGTAGTACAAGAAATGGAAATAGTATTCTCATCTTGGTGAAATATCGGAGTCCCCCTCCCTTGACGTGGTCTCAAGTGCAGCAATTTCGTTATCTTGCTGTTTCTTTAAGAATTGTTGAGAGGTTGAGTTCACGATCTTAACGAAAAAATGCAGGAGCATGATCCACACGACAGTATTCCAAATGAAAGCAAGGGAGAAATCCCATTTTTCAGCCTGATAGAAACACATAATGAGTAGAGGAAAAGAAAATGAAAACAAATGGGGATGACCACACCGACATATCTTAGGGTTTAATATAATTACACAAACTACCCCTATGGTATGAGGAATTACAAACACTTCTCTCGACAAAGAGTTCACATTACATCTGGATTGATGAATTTTGATGATGTCGCTTCGATATTTTATGAATACCCTATGTTGTGAATTGAAATTGGCGCTTACTGAACAATATTTGAATTTAAATTCATGTCATAACTACTATAGCATGTGCTAGACCAAATACTAGACCTAGAGTATGTCATAGGAAGTTTTAGTAATTTCTTAAACCTCGGGGGAATTGTTGTTAAGTTTTTGAAATTAGGCCAAACCTCAGGATATGTAAGGGTAATTGTCCCAAATTAGACAGACTAGGAAACAGGACGTGTAAATACCTTGACATTTGAAGGAACTTGAGGTTTTGCAGCCAAATACTTGTCTTTCACCAAGTGAAGCTTGCCAATAAGCTTTGGTAAGACTGATTTTAAACCTGGTATAAAGCTAAGCACCCAAAGTAGTTTTTCCATCCAGACAAGAAGTTGATTGTTGCACACCGATATGAGGAACACCGTCTGCAGATAATTGATAAAAATATTTATTTCATGTAATGTATAAGTTGAAGGCAAGTGGATCGTTGGAGAATATTTAAGCTAAAAGCAGAATTTTTTAGGTCTTCTACGAACCTGTATGTGAGTCTTGATAATTGCCTTGCCTATCATCGTTGCCAGAAAAAACTCCCAGAATGGAATTCCAAATTGTCCGCACATTATTCCAGCAAGATCGAATAATGGATTGGGTACCTAAAGGAGATGATAATGGAATGAAATGAAACTTCCATGAGGAAATCTATTAAAAACTAAAGGCCATGTAAAGACATGAATTAGAGAAAATTACCGAAGCAAGAATTAAAATAGTGAAGAAGTTTAAATATTGAGCATGAGATAAGAACCAGCGCTTCATTTGATTTAGACGAGCCGACATAAAGCCATCTTCTTCTGTTGATGAAGCGTCCAATTCTGCCATGGTTTCCACTGTACCACCTGATAAGCGAGCTGCATGAAGAACATATCACCCACAAATATTATTGATTTGAAAGAAGAGAAATTAAGCCCACATATGAGCCGCAATGAAATAATCTGACCTATAGATTACGATAATCACATTTAAATATTATTTCTCATACAGCAATCGACACTTATGCTAATCTCACACAAAAAAGCTATCTTCTTCCTCAAAAAAATAGAAAATGATTAGGAA
The DNA here is from genome assembly GCA_037834125.1 of Lippia alba. NCBI lineage: Eukaryota > Viridiplantae > Streptophyta > Magnoliopsida > Lamiales > Verbenaceae > Lippia > Lippia alba. The sequence goes on from JBBMKE010000008.1 coordinate 7,519,666, forward strand.
AACATAACGCAAAGTTCACGGTTCATAATACCTGCCCTTGAGATGAAGTAGGGTGGGAGTTCACCGAGTGCAGTCCCGAGGCCCCACAAAATTGCCTCTAACTGGACCTGAGGCAATATGCTACTAAGTGGGACACTTACACCATCCGATGCTGGAAACAATGGGGGCCCAAAATGAGCACATTCCTTTCCAAGCCATGAAGGACTGCTTTTCAGTTGGATTGTATCGTATGGAGCACTTTTGATGTCTACTCTGCCACATTGTATTGCTTTTATGGTGAACAAGGCAATATGAGGTCCCAGATACAGAACAAAAGTGTGCAATCCTGATCCTACAAAAAAGTTGATAATCGAAAAGGTCTACATGGTAAGAAACGGAGATGTTTCAAGAAGTAGATTACAGGCATAGTTTCAAGAAGCATGTTGATAGACATCGGTCTAAGACTTCTTTTCTTAAATATTGTTAGCAATGGTTAAGATTAGAAACTGTCTTCTGTTGACAGAAAGGAGTTGACCCAAAGAATTTTCTATATCCCACTAACCAAGTCCGATGGAAGATGCAACACCAAGAGCCACCCACCACAGTCCAAAACGTATATAATGCCCAACTTCCTCAACATGCTGCATAACGAATTAAGCAACATGACATGTGTCAATTTACAAGATATTCACACACAGACACACACAAAAAAGTTTTAAAAAAAAATGAAGAAACAAGAAAATTAAAAGGAATAAATAAAAAGAATACAAAGTTGAAGATTTTTAAAAAACACTGGAGTTAGATTACCTTCTCGTGAGGACCATCAACAGTCACTGATACTATGGCAGCGATTGCAAGAATAGAGATCAACAGCATAAACCAACCGCCATGTGACAAAAGATATGCTACGGATTGTCTGATATACAGTCTAACCGCCAAAATGAAAAGCTTTAGTGTCTTCAAAGGCTGCGATGCTAGAGTCAAATTTTCCAATTCTTGTTGATGCCTTGTGCGAAGTTCTGAAAAGCAGAAATAATCAATCCAAGGAACATAAAGATATCGGAATTTTATGTATACGGTCATTCACACTGCATTTGGAAACACTTGAAGCACATGTCAATAAATTTTATTCCAAACTCCAACCGAATCTGTTATTGCCGAATAATTACAAACGCATGTGGATCAATCAAAAGAACAACTTAGTCAGATATTACTGGACAAAACTGAATAACCATTGTACCATCCAGCAGTAATGCAAGCAGAGGTAAGCATAAATATGCAGATTAGAGTGAGTTAAGTAAATTCTTATCCTAATAGAACTATGCTCATGTAAACTTTCAATAGCTAAAGTCCTTAATGGGGCCAAACAAACAAAAGCTCTCAGAATTAACAAGATCAAACAGGAAAGAAAAATAACTCAGCCCACTTGAAGCCTTTAATCAACAACACCCAATTTCACAATCCAATCAACAAAAACCAGCTCAAACTAACACATAAATTCTGCAATGAACATCATTCAACTTAAATTTCTGACTCATAATCAAATACCCAAATTCCAAATAATATTAAAAAACAATCTTTATTCATCATACGCAATTCAACAACAAAACCCATCATTAAAAAGCCAAATCATCCATACTGGAGAGGAAGAAAACTTGCCTGAGATCGACATGGCTCCACCAAGAAATCTTCGAGCCCGCTTATTATATTCTTTCAGTTCTCATCCCTAACGAACTCCCACCCTTTTGACTTTGAATTTATTTTTACACTTCTTCACATATTTGGGCGCATGAAACCAAGAACATCGAATCAAAGATGGGAGAAAACACGATAAACAGAATCTTGACTGCGATTTGGGATTAAATAAAACAAGTAAAGATGGGATTTTAAGACAGATCTGAGGATCGTGAAGGAATATTTGCACCAAATTTTGGTGTGTGTGAGAAAAATCCACTGCTTTAGCTTTAATTCTCACACACAACACACACACACACACACACACTCTGCTTCTAGGTGGGAACGAATGATGCCCATATATATAATTTATTCTTTTTTCTTAAAAACCATCAAATAAATACACTATTCTTTTCCCATTTTCAAGCAAATTGATAATACACCATATTAAATTTTGCAATATATATTAGTAATAAACAATTATCCGCATGCCACATAAAAAAAATTTAATCTAGAAATCTAATATGTAATATTGCTTCAATTTTAACTTATATATATGTTACACTTAATTTATTTATTAAGAGTGGATTTGACCATTACTTTGATCAATTTGATTCTGCAAAAATAATACATATGATCGCTTTCATGAAATTATTATAACGCTTGAATGACTTAATTTGTCGCTTTCTAGATTGCTGAGCGCAAAACGAATCAGATTAAAAAGTCCACAATTTTGAAATTTAAGTTATCATTCTAAATACTAATGTTGTAATATACTAATACGGGGATACTAGTTTTTTATTAAATTCATAATATTAGATTTGTTCCTCATGAATATTTGATATAATATAATATAATAATATAATATTTTTAAAATTATCGATAGCATTTCAAATGTTCATTAATATTGTATTTCAATATTTTGTATGCTGCTTTAAAGGCAAGATAGGGACATAATATCATATGATTTAGGATTACCATAACCATAAATATTATTTGTAGGTTCTTGTTTCTTTATTAGCTTGAATTTGCAAAATTTCAATTACTTGTGGCCTGTAATTAGTCTGCAGATTTTTGGCCCATATTCCAAATCAGCCCAGTCATTATCGAAGTCCGGAAGTGAGTAGAGCATAAACGATAAGGTTCGGCCCAATAACAAAATTGTACGGCCCATTAACGTAAACACATATTATCACATATCCGAATGCAACGCCCAAGCTGAGTAAATCATTTATTTTGAAATTGTTATTGCAATGATGTAACTAAAATTTCATAATACGTTCATATATAATTCAAATAAAAAACCCTAATTAAACTAGCACAACATCAAACTCTAGCTTTTTTTGGTGGAACATCAAACTCTAGCTAAAATACAGCATTTGGTGCTCATAATTTCATAATACACATTTAGATTAACTCTTCATTGCGATACTTAACTTAATCGAAAAGTCATGTTCGAATGTTTAAAAATATAGCTAACATTAGTAGTTGGAGTCTTACACTTGTATAGTTCGATCTGATTCAAACACATAAGAATTTTATATGTTTACATGTGTAGTCCGTAGAATGAGTTGTGCACTTATAGTTCGATCTAACTTGAATTTAGAAGAGTTTTACACTTATATAAACTTATTCAGCTCAATCCCAAATAAATAGAGTAAATGGAATATAAAACCAAACAAAAAAACTAAAATTGCCTATCAATTAATTAATTAATGTTGAATTAGAAATAAAGGTCCTTGTCAATTGATTAATTGTTATAGACACTTATGAATTTATGGTTATTTACTTATTATGGCATTAAGAGTTTTTTATTTTAATAGTATGATTCGATTCGAATTTATTGAAAAAAAAAAATATATATATATATATATATAGACAGCACTCAAATACCCACCTACTTCAGGGTTGACCCCAGGTCCATAATGCAAATCCACAACTACTCTTCTTTTGTGTTTTTGTTTCTATTACTTAAAAAACACCTTTTTTTTTATATATATGTTTGAATGATAAGTTGACAACGCAGACACGCTTTGAATAACTTTTTCAGACAAAGTATTTATACTTAAATATACATATACCTTCTGGCAGTGAATTAGAATTTTAACAGAGACAGGAATCCCAATCCTATGAATCTGAATAACAAAGTGTTTAGGCCTTTGGGATATATTATCCCACTTTGATTATGCGAATTTAAGTAATAATACTGTTCCTAATTACCTCGATTAGTTTGCAATATTAATGCTTAGTTATGAAGTGGTTGAGGAATAATTAATTAAGATTACATCAAATCACAATGATTAATTAGAGAAAGTTCTAATGAGATACCAACCTCATAATCATATCTCCAGCTAAAGAATATGTACAGATAAGCCATCTTTTGCATGTGAATCTCATTTTTATAATTCATTCCTGCAGTACGTGCATGCATGCAATATTCTTCAAGCTATTCTTTAAAAATTATATTTCTAGATATGAAACCATACACAGATCAGATAATATCTTTTTAATTTATTATGTAACATTAATTATATATGACGAATTTCATTTATTTTGGATAAATCTTTGTATTGGATACCGTATCTGACACTTTTCACGTGAAATTTTTTTTGAAAAAATTCATACCGCTGTGTCCATATCTTATCGTATTCGTTTCACCGTGTTCGTATTCATACATCATAAATAAGTTCCCAAACTAATGTCACGTGAAACAAAACTCAGCTCTTTTTGTTTCCCATATGCCTATCTTTTTCTTTATTAGTAGTTATTATTATCTTTTGTCACACAACTTTCTATCTGTATTTGAACTAATGGATAATTTTACTTTATGTCTTTTGAACCTTTGGTTATCCAATCTTATCACTTCCATATGGTTCTTCCCATTGTCTGCAAGGAAAGTATAGAACATTTGTTTTCTTATGTACTTGGGAAATCAATGCTACGCGGATTCTTCTTTAATGCAATACTTTTTCAAAATGCAAGGCTGGTAAGATTCAACCACAATATACAAAGAAGTTAATATGGATTGGTTGAAATGGTTAAAAAATTCTTTTTTAAGAGTAATGACTCTAGTTTGAATCCCTCTAACTACTTAGAAGTGCGTGTGTTTAAAATAAAAGCTAAAAAAAAGTTTATATCCCTTGCATCGTCCACGGTGATTTGTCATAGCTAATCCCCCTACTGCTTGAATTGAATGCAAATATTAAATTTTGTAATACAAATGTAGAATTTCTAATCCCACATAACACATTAACTGTAACGTAACTCATGGTTTTGAGTGTATGCTAGGTATACTAAAAAATTGGTGTAGTGGTGTAAGGTGTTACAAACCCTAGCTTGTGAGCAAAAATTTCTTCCTTTTTAGTATAGAGAGTAACAAACGGTTTAAAATAAACTTTTCTTAATACTATTTCAAATTTAATGGTTTTTTTTCCCGTAAAACTCGAGTATTACAGGTGTAGTTTGGGTTTCTATCTATATACGTAAAACTTAAACCTGTAACCAATTTGTTTACTTATATGAATCGCATTAAACTGCTTGTTTGGTTTACAAGTCTCTATAATTAAACATTTATATAATTACATTCCATGGTTTAGTTCAAGACTAAGTCTCAGAACTACGAACTATGTGAACAAAATGTATGAAAGGATTAAAAAAAATAGTATTGTGATTACTTTTTTTTTTTTAAGTACTAGCTACAAAATAAACAGGCATTTTTTAAGCTACGTGTTACCAATCTCAATTCCCAAATGTATCGCATATGCCCACTTGGTCATCTTTATACGTGAAAGTTATAACTACAGAAATTATTTCTGACTTTGATGTTACACAAAATTGACCAAGATTTGATAGTTACAACTTTATTTATCAATGCGATTTACTCTAATTTAATAGTCATTAGTTTATTTAGGTGCTAGCTAGGGCTGCTAAGATGTAATAAAACTGGCTCACCTAATTATTTAAAATTTTCAAATTTGTACTCTAACTTAGGGTTATTAAAAAATAAGTGTAAGTGTCGTCGTTATGTATTTCACCCAAATTATATTATAATACATATATAATTAATTATCAAACATATCATTTGTGTCCTGGTGAAGAAGTCCGAAAACACGCTTCAAGCATTTATCATAAATTCAGATCAAATTAATTCAGGAGATATATATTTGTAAATTTTTCTGCTTTTAAAGAAATTGTAATAGTAAAAATGAGGAGTTTTTGGAAAAAAAAATTGGAAAGAAGTTTAATGTTTATAAGAAATTTGAGGAACATTAAAGAAAAAATACCAAAAAACAAAAAGTTAGAAGCAAAAGTCCGAAGCATATTGTTAACCTGTCCCACATTGACTAATTATCAGGTGCTAAATTATATAATGTTTGGTAACCCTCACTTTATTAGTTAGTTTTTGAGGTGAGTAGGCCAAACACATTCTTCAACACATATTCATAAGTGTTTTTTAAAAAATAAAAATCTAGCTTATTTAAAAAACTAAATTACAATTTTTTTTAATTTTTTTAAGCTTCCGTACCATGTTACTCCTAAGTCCTAAAAAATGGGCCATTTTGCTCCTCACATTAGATCCATGAAATCAAAAGTTATGTATCATATCAATTATCTTGCAACTTTCAACAATTAATTTTAAAATAATTATATTAATCGAATACAAGGCACGCAAACAATATTTCTATGTTCAATTAAGAAAAAAAAAACACAATATTTTTATGTTTTAATACATTCAACTGTCAAGGTGATCTACTGACATATCATGTGGATTTTATGTCAAGAATGGATTTTATTTTAATATTATATTTATTATTTCGCTGTTACTTCTAATGATTAATTAGTCTGATATTGTTATCGAATATATCGACAATTAGTGGAGTACACGACCAATTAAGTAATGGGGCGACAAATTAATAATTCTCCTCATTTCCTTTAGCACCATAAATATATGAGTTTTGAAATCCCGAAATCGTTCTAATCCTGTGTTATAAATTATCATTAAAACAATCTAGTATTATCAATTTTTTATATGTTAAATTCCGATATTTTTAGGCGTGTTTCATGTGCTAAATCTACGAATTTAACACAAATTTTCAATATAAAAATGTTAATCATACTCTAATTCTTTTAGTCTGAAATGTTAATTATACACGTAATTCTAATCTTGAATGATCTCAATTATTATTTTCAAACAAGGTAATGACATAAAAACACTTAAGTTTTATATATATATATGAGATTGAAATCTGTTAATGTGAAAATTTAGCTTATTAAATAAAAAAAAGATATAACTCACATTTTTGGATGAAAGTTTGTGTTAAACAATGTCGTGATATTACGAACAAAAAATTGATAATACAATATCTTTTAAATGATAATTTATAACATAGAATACTTTTGTTCATTTTTAGTAACACAAGCGGTTGGGGGTTGGGGGGAGGAAATCATAAATATATAGTACAAAATAATTGAGCAACAAATTAATTATCAAAATTGTACGTCCGTACCTAACCATTCAAAATGACCTTTCACGTAAAGTCCACCAAACAATTATAATAAATTATAATATAGTCTCCGGAACCCGTAACCATTATTAATTATGCCAAAAAATAAAAAATAAAAAATAAACAACAAAGTCGCTTTCAATTAATATCGCAAAGTTTCAATCAATAATTGAACAATAAATTAAAATAAAATCGTTTTTATGTAGAAAAATATCATTCAAGATCTCCAAAAGACAAAAGTTAACCACGTGAATTGGGCAGTATTGTCAATTCTTCAAAAACAAATAATAATTTAAGTATTGAACATATAGATATCATCAATACAAAACCAACACAATGTGAATCACATTGTATTTCCCAACCCTACTCGCCATAACCATTAAAAGCAGCATCATTACTCTCCCTTCCTCTCATTTTATTATTAATTTTTCGACAGGGCCTCAATAATTTCTTCCAACGACATAAGACGAGGGAAAACCCACCATCAGCTTTGCCAATGATGTCTCGATCCATTGATTGAGATTGAGGCTCCAAAACTTAATATTTTGAGGGGGTTTTAGTTTCGAGGGATGTGATTTTATGATTTATAATTTGAATGTCATTATCTTTTATGATACTTGATTGTTAAATAAACCTAATGATTGATACCATTGTAGCATTAAAAAAAAAAAGAAGAGAAAATACTACTATAAGGTGCTTCAACGTCGAAGGATAATTAACAAAAGAGGACCAATAATGAATGCGACTATGCGAGGATAAGAAGACAAACACATGTTTTGTTATCCTGGCTGCTTCACATGATATGTCACACTACTATCCATATAAAATAAATATATAGTACTTATGTTATTTAGTGAAAAATAAATGGTCCATTTAATGGAATGTTACGGGTGGCCTTCATAAAATCACATCCTATTTGTATTTTAAATGTGCAACGATTGAATGTGTATAGACGTGGATTGGTTGAAGCATGCTCGACATAATCCATCATAAAAGTCAGCTGATTAGACGTAGGTTGTCAAATATTTATTGAATAGTACATAATTAAATATTTAATTAATGTGAGACATATCTGAGTTGAACTTTTAAAAATTTATACGAACAAACTATAACTCATCTAAAATTCCCAGTTTAATCAAACTCACCGAGTTCGAGTATGACGATCATTTTGTTTTAATTTATATTATTTATAAGTGTAATATAATTTTATTTTAGTTAAATATTTCTTTTTTTCTTTTATTTGCTATAATCTTGAAATTTAAATTAGGAAGGTAATTAAATGCTGGAAGTGTTGAAATAACACCAAGGAATGGGAGGTTTTGTTGTGCGGTCTACAAAATGATGTGTCGGATTAGACTTGATTTTATGGCTTCTAAGCTACCAACTGTGGTTATTGTCATTAATATAATTATCATGTTGATTATGATCAATCTACGTGGAGTAAACTCCTAATATTAACCGTCAAATCTTTTATGTAGTTGGATATATAAAAAGAATTAGAGTATCTAATTATTAAAAAATAATAGTCAAAATAGATTTCAAAAAATATAAAAAAGAAAGAAGAAAAATATAATAGAAAAAGTAAGATGTCGTAGAAGATGTAAAAAATATAAAATATGAGAGTTCGGCAGACCAGAATGATTTCTATATGATTTATAGTTTAATATAATAATATAAATTTTAATACTTTTGTTCCCTTTCTTAAACTATCATACATGAATTAATTATTACACTATTTATTTTTTGGTGGGAATTATTACACTATTTATTTACTACAAGCCACGTGACAGAACCGGTATGTGGTGGCTACGTTTCCTAAATTTTGAGATTTTTTAAAAAACAAATTAATAAATGGTCACTAGTAAGGCAATAAATTTTTTCAAAACCCCCATTTCAAAACAATACTATTTTACATCCCCAATTTACCTCATCTTTTTTTGAAACTCCCTAAATCGCGTGAAATTGAATAAATATCCTCGGTGAAATTAAAAATTTTCTACACAAACCACTGTTGCTTCACCTTTCATCTTCAGTGCAAAGACGACGGATTCTCGATCATCTCAGACCACCAACGACGATAGCTTTATGCGACGACACACAACCACCTTCAGTCGAGAAGAAGTAGTTTCAGAGTCCACCTCTTGACACCCTAAAATCAAGGGCGAATTCTTACCCACTCCTCCACGAGCATATTATTGAAGCAATTAAACCTTTGAAAATGGAAATGACTTAGAGGAAGGGACATCGTACCCAACGTGCGGAAGTTAGTTTTCTTGCCTAAAATTTCTGGAATTTCATTTTTTCCGGTCGATTCATATATCTATTTGGTACTTCATTCTTTTAACTCAACAAACAAGGGTTTCTGTATTTTATTTTTTAATAATTAAATGCACATTTTTTCCATAGATGGTGCGCTCATTGCCGACTACGCCTTTGATGATTATTCCTTCGGCCGTAGGAACAAGCAGGGGAAAGAGAAAAATTTCAGAGGTAAATGACCATGTGGATGAGGAGGTTACGGTTTCGAAGAAGCGGGTGGTCTCCATCTTGCATCAATGCGTGGTTGAGAGATTCAGTCAAGTTATGTCTGAACTTCGCCCCCAAGTGTCTCCTCGTCATCATGAAGATGTCAAAAATTCAACTTTTGGTTGTTTGTTGTTAGCGGCTTAGCGCCTGTACATAAGGGGAGCATCAACAGAGTTGGGTTCTTGTTGGATCACTACAACTGCGACACTAATACATTTAAATTTGGAATGCAAGAAGTGGAATTTAATGAAAAGGAATTCAGCATTGTTATAGGAATGCGGCATTCCGGTTATCCCGTCTCGGTAG
>JBBMKE010000008.1:7533411-7544869 GCA_037834125.1 Lippia alba
GGAATAATTGTCAAAAAAACTGAAAAATTCGCAACTAACCTGTGTTGAGAACCAACCAATCAAGCTTTGCTCCGCCGGAATTTGTGCCTCTCCACCGGAATTTGCGTCGCTGCTCCGCTCTCGTCGCCTCGCGTTTTTTCTGTTTTTTAGGGCTCAGTCGCGCAGAATCAGTGAAACTGGTTATGTAATTAACTTCTTTAGAAGACGCTTATCCAGAAAGCGTCTTTAAAGGCGCTTTTCAAATAAGCATCTTTAAAGACGCCTTTCTGGAAAGCGTCTTCATGCGGGTTCTGGTCAACCGAACCCTCGTTGGTCAGCGTATAATAAAACCTGATGAAGACGCTTTCACATAAGCGTCTTACACCATTTTTACACTATAAAAAAAATTTGCACAATTTCTCCACTACGCACGTGAACAGTGCGCTAATAATAAAATTTCACCTTGATTCTTACCAAGAGGGACCATTTTTAAGAATGTGTGTTTACTTTTCAAAGAGTTCCCACTAATGCAGACTATGACGAATTGTGGAAAATTCGTCTCATTTATTTAATTTTTCTTAAAGATTTAGAATTTCTTTTAGTTTCACACCAATATTCCTAGTTCCTGACTTTATCATCGACCGGCATATAGGCTATCACTAACATTAATTAATTCGACTCCTATCAAATTGGTTATAACAACTAATGCATGAGCACATATATATAGATATAAAAAAGACACAATATGATACGAAATAGTGATATGAATTTTTTTAAATTTTTTGCGTAAAAAATATTTGATATAATATTCGACATAAATACCCAACATAATAGAAATGTCAAAGTTCAAACCTAAGAAAAATAAAAGAAAACCATGCAAACACATGGTTTTCGCTTCCCCTGCCCATCCACCCAAATTTGAATTTCTTTTTAGCCTCACAGCCGTATCCCTAGTTCTTGATTTTATTACTGACCGTTATGTACACTATCGCTAACATTAATCGATTATTGTTAAATCGATTGTAAGCTATGATCCATAGATACTAACATTAATTCAATTCTAATCAAATTAGTTATAAACAATTAATTCACGAGCACATATGTGTGGATATAAATGTAATAATATAATTTATTTTATTGTATAATAAAAAATGCTCGATACAACTTTTGATATGAATAATCAAGGCAATAGAAATATGAGTTTTTCACCTCGAAAAAGAAAAGAAAACCATGCAAACACAACATGCCAATTTGGCAATTAACACACTTAAAAAACACAAAAAGGAAAACAAAGCACATGCCAATTGGCCAAACAAAGCATAAGAAAAAAAAGAAAAAAAAAAGAAAAATCACCGGTGAATTCATCCCACGAGGACAAAAGATGGGTGTTGCTCAGAAATTAATGCTATTTGTCCACCAATTACACTCTCCACATCGATCAAATATCTAATCGAAAATTCACTTTTTCTTTTTCGAGATAATAATCTAATTGAAATTTTACAAACAATTGCAAAAAGCAGGTAAAAATAGAATCACCAAGTTGGAATGGAATCAGTTCTTTACCATCTTTAATTCCCTCCATTAAAGAAACACTGATCGAGAAATCTCGACCTTCCCCAGAATCAAGAACCCAATATATATGTATAAATACAGGCATGTATTTTCTTTAATTTTATGATTTTACCAAGAAAATTTCAAAGGTCTAAACCAAGTCGAGCAAATAATACACTTGCCTCAGTTTCCCACTTGAATTCTTCAGGTAAAGTCTTCTTCCTCCTGCCTATATATATAAACCCTGTTCAACCCCCAACTGTAATCCTACCTCCATTTCCATTTCCACAGTTTCAACGCGTTTTCTTTTCTCTGATTTGAAACGGGTATTTTTTCGCCGTGTCAATCTTCAGAGATGTTGGAGAAATTACTGAACACTGTTTGCGGGAAGACGCGAGATGAACCCAAGATTGAGGCGAAGAAGATCAAAGGGACTGTGGTTTTGCAGAAGAAGAATATAATCGATGTTACGGATTGTGGCGCTTCGGTTGTTGATCGCTTTTATGAGGTTTTTGGCAAAGGTGTCACCTTTCAGCTTATCAGCGCTGTGAACACTGACAGTGAAGGTATGGTTGTGTTTATCTTTGGATTAGGGGAAGGAAATGTGGTGTTGGAATAGTGGGTCGGTGTTAGGTTTGTGATCTTTGTCTGTTTTGGTTTGTTTATGTTGGAATCTTGATTGTTGCTTGTATGTTCAGCAATGTTTTTTACTGTTGGATTTTTTTAATGATTTCTTGGTTGGTTGTTTGTTTGAATGGTGTGGCAAAAGGGGGAGGAGGGAAACTGGGAAAAGAAACGGTCTTGGAGGATTGGGTGACGAAGATCACTTCGTTGAAGGCTGGAGAAGATGCTTCGTATGATGTTTCGTTCGAGTGGGACGAATCTGTGGGGGTTCCTGGAGCTTTGATTGTGAGGAACCATCACCATAATCAGTTTTATCTTAAGACTGTGACCTTGGAAGATGTTCCTGGCCATGGTCTTGTCGAATTTGCCTGCGATTCGTGGGTTTATCCGGCGCATCGGTACAAGTATGATCGCGTCTTCTTCACAAACAAGGTATTTCATGAATCTGATTTTTTATCTTGTGCTGTATTTATCATTGTTTTTTTAAAGCCATCTAGTCCTGAATTGGAAGAATTCCAAGGTTACCTTCATCTGTATATCATGCAAGAAAATAAAGGGTTGTCTTTTTGGTCAATTTAAAGGTGATAGACTGTGTGTTGAATTGAATTAAGATATTTGAGTGAGAAGCTGAAATCTTCTTTTTTCATGTTTAATCAGACTTACTTGCCGTCCGATACACCAGAGCCTCTACGGTTGTACAGGGAAGAAGAGCTAAGAAACCTTCGTGGAACAAGGAACGGTATGCTACAAGAATGGGACAGAGTATATGACTATGCATATTATAATGACTTGGGGATGCCTGAAAAAGGGCAAGATTATGCTCGTCCCGTGCTTGGTGGATCAAAAGAGTATCCGTATCCGCGCCGAGCAAGAACAGGCCGTAAACCACACAAAAAAGGTAAACATAGAGAAAGTTTGCTGAGATATAAATATTTTCTTCAATCAGTGAAGAAATTTGATTTTTTTTTTAATGCAGATCCCAATACTGAGAGCAGATTGTTCCTACTGAGTTTAAACATATATGTCCCGCGTGATGAAAGGTTCAATCAAGTCAAGTTTTCAGATTTCATTGCTTACTCTCTTAAGTCTCTTGGCCAAGTATTGATACCGGAGCTGCAAGCTTTGTTTGATAAAACTATTAATGAATTCGACACATTTGAAGACGTGTTGAAATTATATCAAGATGGAGTGAGGCTGCCGGAGGGTTATACGCTGCATAAAATCAGGAAGTGTGTTCCATGGGAGTTAGTCAGGGAACTTATTCGATCTGATGGTGAAAGGCTTCATAAGTTTCCTAAGCCGGAAGTTATTGCAGGTAAATTACATACTCCATAAGTAATTAGTTTCTATTTCATGTGGAGGATTGGATTTTTGTTTTACATAATCAACATATTGCAGATAATGATACGGCATGGAGAACAGATGAAGAGTTTGGACGAGAAATGCTGGCTGGAGTGAACCCTGTTGTCATTCGACGTCTCCAGGTAAAAGCGTTTTTTCTGTATAATTATTATGATACTTTGAAATCTATTTAGAAATTTACTGAAGTTTGAAGTATAACATAGCCAACTATGAGTAATAATCAACAGAAAAAGGGGTAGATCCGTAGATGTAAGGTAGAAATAAGTTACAGGGGAGGTCTGTGTAATTACAAATTACTTATTTTTTCTGTTATTTTACTTATCAGGAGTTTCCACCAGCTAGCAAACTAGACCGTCGGGTGTACGGCAATCAGGACAGCATAATCACGAGGGAGCAGATCGAGATAAACATGAATGGACTTACAGTTGATGAAGTAATAATCCTTTCCATATTTCCAATTTCTTGAAGTCATTTATAATCTGCTGTATTTATTTAATTATTCTTATTTGATGTGAACAGGCCATTGAGAACAATAAGCTGTTCATACTAGATCATCACGACGCATTAATGCCATACCTCAGACGAATCAACACGACGACGACGAAAACTTATGCCAGCAGAACTCTCCTTCTGCTCCAAGATGATGGCACATTGAAGCCACTTGCAATTGAATTGAGTTTACCACATGAAGATGGAGACGATTATGGAGCTGTGAGTGAAGTTTTCACTCCATCTGATCGTGGAGTCGAAAACTCAATCTGGCAGCTAGCAAAAGCTTATGCCGCTGTAAATGACTCGGGATATCATCAGCTCATAAGCCACTGGTACATATAATTTAATCAAAATGCTTTAACACTTCACCTTAATTTTAGATAAGTGTGTTCTAATTTGTGAAATTTCAGGTTGAACACACATGCGGTGATTGAGCCCTTCATAATTGCAACGAACAGGCAGCTCAGTGTGCTTCATCCCATATACAAGCTTTTGAAGCCTCATTATCGTGATACGATTCACATAAATGCTTTAGCTCGCCAGATTCTGATTAATGCTGGTGGGGTTCTTGAAAGAACTGTTTACCCAGCAAAATATGCCATGGAAATGTCGTCTGCTGTCTACAAAAGCTGGAACTTCACCGAGCAAGGACTTCCTGATGACCTCTTGAAAAGGTTAGTTCAAAACAATGTAACAACAATGGCAGAGTAAAAATCAAATCCAAAGGCTGAGAAAACTGCTCTAACAGCTATTAAAGGCTGGAGCAGTTTCCAGAAGCTTTTGCAGACACCGCCTTAATGATGAGTGATGGCACGTACTTCTTGCAAAATCTAAAATTTGGACTGAATCAACCCGCGCATCCACACATTGTTGATTAGGGAATACATGCAATTTTTACGATGTTCTTGCTATTTTGCCACTCCTTGAATGCTAATACTCTTAACTGACAAACTCTTTCTTTTCAAAACAGAGGAGTGGCGGTTCCCGACCCAACCCAGCCCCACGGTCTCCGTCTCCTCATAGAAGACTATCCATTTGCTGTTGATGGCTTAGAAATATGGTCAGCAATTGAATCTTGGGTCAACGAATACTGTTCTTTCTACTACCCAACCGATGGCAAGGTCCAGGAAGACTCAGAGCTCCAATCGTGGTGGAAGGAGGTTCGTGAAGAAGCACACGGCGACTTAAAAGACGAGCCATGGTGGCCCCGAATGCAGACAAAGGACGAACTCATCAAATCATGCACAATAATCATATGGATAGCCTCTGCCCTTCATGCAGCTGTGAACTTTGGTCAATACCCTTACGCGGGATATTTACCAAACCGCCCCACGGTGAGCCGGCGCTTCATGCCTAAACGTGGCACGCCCGAATTTGCTGAACTGGAGACAAATCCAGATGCAGCTTTCTTGAAAACTATAACAGCACAACTTCAGACACTTCTTGGTGTCTCTTTGATAGAGATACTATCGAGGCATTCGACGGATGAAATTTATCTGGGGCAGGGAGATATGGAACGGATGGTGGATGATCTACCACGGGAGGCTTTTAAGAGGTTTAGTACAACTTTGATGGGAATTGAAATGAGGATTATGGATAGGAACAACGATGAGAGATTAAAGAACCGGAATGGGCCGGTGAAGGTGCCGTATATGCTGTTGTATCCCAACACATCAGGTACGAGCAAAGGCGAAGGTGATGATGCTGAAACGGTGGGACTTACAGTTAAGGGTATCCCAAACAGTATCTCAATCTAAATCAGAATCATGTAGAGAAGGTATAGTGTGTGAATGTTGTATGGCTTTTTGATTTGTAGATTATGTCCTAAAGTATGATTGATTGTTTGTGTTCATTTGTTACATAAATAATAAAATTAATTGTTTGTAGTTGCTATATCTTGTCTGATTGCTGTATGGATTAAAACACAAAATGTAAAGGAAATGTTTGATTTGAGATGTAAAGTTTTCCCTCTGTATTTCAACATTGCATCAGTATCAATCATATTATTTATACAACTACGCCACTTCAATTACAATCAAAGTTACACTATTTTAAACGCGCGGATATTTTTTAAAATACTATCACGCACTACTGTTTTCCATGATTTGTCGCACGGTAAGTTCAAAAGAATATATATCATCGTAGCTGTGTCGTTTCGTGTTTCTATTCCCACTTGCGTTAGTGCATGGTTGGAGATTATCCTTCTTCTGTCCATAGAAGAATTTTATCACAGGGACTAAAGATAGGCTTAGGATCTCCTGTTTCAGATTTGAAAATGGAAAGATAGAAAGTACGTATTTACCAAATTTCTAGTACTTTCGTACGTGGTATTGGTATGGATATGCGGGCTAGATTTGTTCGGTCAGTTTGGTACGCTTTAAATGATTGATTTTTATTGCAAATTTTTAACAAATTAAAATTTATATCCAAAGAATTATAGAAACTTATGAAAATTCCTAGTAAATTAAATACCACACAAAGTACTGAAGTGAAAAATTATATGGATGCAAAATGAAAATGTTAAAAGTAGTTCTTGTAATTCAATGTTTCCTCTCTTCCTTTCTTATTACTTTGTTAGTTTTTTCTACACTTGTAAACATTTTAGTTTCTGCTTTAAATAGTTAGAAATTAGAATCATAATTATAGCATGATCGAGGGAAAAGTACACACCAATATCATTTTTTCTCTTTAAATTTACCGTGTAACAAGACAAGATTATCTAGAATGACATGACATTGAATAATTATGCTAGGAAAAGTACAGTAAGTACATGGTAGTTGCTGTAGTTACAGTTGGAAGTCAGGTGAAGTCTTCTGCTGTCCATTGTATAACTTCCTTAAGTTACCAGTCTCGTCCTTCCACCGCCGCCTCGTTGCATTGTCGTTTGTTCGTGGGAAGATGAAGATCAAAGGGACAGTGGTTTTGCAGAAGAAGAATATAATGGATGTTACCGATGTGGGAGCTTCCGTTCTTGATCGATGTTACGAGTTACTTGGCAAAAGGGTCTCTTTTCAGCTTATCAGTGCTGTTAATATTGACCCTGCTGGTTCGAAATTCATGGTTAACTTTAAAGCTTCATCTGATGCCTAATCTGTTTGATTGTTTTCTGTAATGTTGTCGTAGCAAAAGGGGTACGAGGGAAACTAGGAAAAGAAACAGTCTTGGAGAAATGGATATCAAAGATCACTTCATTGAATGCTGGAGTGGATGCTTCGTATGACATCTCGTTCGAGTGGGACGAATCTGTGGGGGTTTCAGGAGCTTTGATTGTGAGAAACCATCACCATATTCAGTTTTTTCTCAAGACTATAACCATAGAAAATGTTCCAGGCCATGGTTGTGTCGAGTTTGTGTGTGATTCCTGGGTTTATCCTGCACTTTGCTACAAGTATGATCGCATCTTCTTCACCAACAAGGTATTTCATGTTAATCATGCAAGAAAACAAAGAGTTCTGTGTGTGTGATTGGAACAAAAACTTAAGAATAAGGAACTGAAGATTGCAATCTTTTGAATTCTTTCTTTGTTTGATCAGACATATTTGCCAGCTGATACACCGGAGCCTCTACGGTTATACAGAGAAGAGGAGCTTGTAAACCTTCGTGGGGAAGGGAACGGCAAGTTAAACGAATGGGACAGTGTATATGACTATGCATGTTACAATGACTTGGGAATGCCTGAAAAAGGCGAAGATCATGCTCGTCCTGCGCTCGGTGGATCAAAAGAGCATCCTTATCCTCGCCGAGCAAGAACAGGCCGTAAACCGAACAAAAATGGCAAGAAATAGAGCACGGTATCTAGTATACGCTACTAAACATGCAAGAAATCTTAGTTTTATATTTTTCAATTTTTTGGAACTTATGCAGATCGCAATACTGAAAGCAGATTATGGCTTCTGAGTTTAAGCGTGTATGTCCCGCGAGATGAAAGGTTCAATCAGGTTAAATTCTCAGATTTCATCGCTTATTCCCTTAAGTCCATAGCTCAAGTAATAGTGGCAGAGATCAAAGCTTTGTTTGACAAAACTATTAATGAGTTCGACACATTTGAAGATGTGTTGAAATTATATCAAGATGCGAGTGAGAGTCCTTGGTGTCTGCGTAAAATCAGAGAGCGTATTCCATGGGAGCTAATCAGGGAGCTTCTTCGTTCTGATGGAGAACGGTTTCATAAGCTCCCTAAGCCTCAAGTGATCGCACGCAAGTCTACAATTCTACACAATCCATAATACGCAATCAACTTTTTATTTCGTGTTGAGTTTGAATTTTTTACTATCTATACAATGAACACATTGCAGAGGATGATACAGCATGGAGCACAGATGAAGAGTTTGGAAGAGAAATGCTGGCTGGACTGAACCTTGTTGTCATTTGACTTCTCCAGGTAAAAGCGCGATTTCATTCTGTATAATTTATCGAGAAACAATTGCATTGAATTCAGTCTGAATAAAACAACTTATTGAAGTTAAGAGTTATAAAATAGTACAACTCTTGATCAACAAAAAGGGGTATATGCAAGGAGAAAATAAGTTACAGGGGAGGTATGAGTAATTACTGATAGTTAAATGGAGGTCTATGTAATTATAAGTTACTGGTTTTATTCTACTCTGCAGGAGTTTCCACCAACGAGCAAGCTTGATCCTAAAGTATACGGCAATCAGGGCAGTACCATCACGAGGGATCAGATCCAGAAAAACATGAATGAACTCACTGTTGGTGAAGTATTATATCCCTTTTACATTCTCCAATTTCCCGAATTTATTGTTAATCCGAATTAGTCTTTTACCATTTTGATTGATGGAAAAACAGGCCACTGAGAGCAATAAGCTTTTCATATTAGATCATCACGACATATTGATGCCATACCTCAGACGAATCAACAAGACGACGACAAAAACTTATGCCAGCAGAACTCTCCTTCTGCTCCAACATGATGGGACGTTGAAGCCACTTGGGATTGAATTGAGTCTACCACACGAAGATGGAGACAAATATGGTGCTGTCAGTGAAGTTTACACTCCATCTGATCGTGGAGTTGATAACTCAATATGGCAGCTAGCAAAAGCTTATGCTGCTGTAAACGATTCGGGCTACCACCAGCTTATAAGCCACTGGTATATACAATTTAGGGATGATTACTCGGACACACCGTTAGGTTTAACCTAATTACATGATCTTCCCCTGAGATTTACGAAATTACAAAAACTTTCCTTGTCAAAGAATTTTCATTACATGTGATTTGGGTTATCATCAGCTCATAAGTTACACATAGTTAGATATTTAACCATAACTTTAGCTGAGTGTGAATGAATTTGTGAAAATGCAGGTTGAACACGCATGCGGTGATTGAGCCATTTATAATCGCTACAAATAGGCAGCTAAGTGTGCTGCATCCCATACACAAGCTTTTGAAGCCTCATTTTCGTGATACGATTCACATAAATGCTTTGGCTCGTCACTTTCTGATTAATGCCCATGGGGTTCTTGAGAGTACTGTCTTCCCAGCAAAATATGCCATGGAAATGTCTTCTGCAGTTTACAAAAGCTGGAACTTCACTGAGCAGGGACTTCCCGAAGATCTCATCAAAAGGTGCGTTCAAAATAATATAAGGGATAGTTACACAAAGACCCCCTTCTGCTTGAAAAATTACATCTACACCCCATGAGGTGTGAACCCTGTCACGTTTGGGTCTAGCCGTTATGATTTTGAACAGGTTTGCTCGCTTTAGTGCAAAATTTAAATATGAATACTAGTAAGTGACATCTCTTTCATTTCTATATAGAGGAGTGGCAATTCCCGACCTGAAGCAGCCCCATGGCCTCCGTCTCCTAATAGAAGACTATCCATTTGCGGTAGATGGCTTAGAAATTTGGTCAGCAATCAATGCTTGGGTCAAAGAATACTGTTCTTTCTACTATGTTACGGATGACAAGGTTAAAGAAGACTCAGAGATCCGATCATGGTGGAAAGAGGTTCGTGAAGAAGCACACGGTGACTTAAAAGACGAACCATGGTGGCCCGAAATGCAAACAAAGGACGAACTCATCCAATCATGCACAATTATCATATGGACAGCCTCTGCCCTTCATGCAGCTGTGAACTTTGGTCAATACCCTTACGCGGGATATTTCCCAAACCGCCCTACAGTGAGACGGTGCTTCATGCCCAGACGTGGCACGCCTGAATTTGCTGAATTGGAGAAGGATCCTGATGCAGTTTTCTTGAAAACTATTACGGCGCAATTTCAGACACTTCTTGGTGTTTCTTTGATAGAGATGCTATCAAGGCATTCCACGGATGAAATCGATCTGGGGCAGGGAGATATGGAACGGACAATGGATGATCAACCACTGGAGCGTTTAAGAGGTTTAGTACGACTTTGATGGAAATTGAGATGAGGATTATGCATAGGAATAATGATGAGAAACTAAGGAACCGGAACAGGCCGGTTAAGGTGCCTATATGTTGTCGTATCCTTACACGACGAGTAACAATAGAGGTGATGCTAAAGAGGTGGGGCTTACAGCCTGCAGGCAAGGGAGTTCCAAATAGCATTTCAATTTAAAAGGGCTGTATCTAATGTTTTAAGATTTAAAAGTAGAAGCTTGTATACAATATTTTGAGTTCTCAATGTTGATCAGTAAATGATGTCTTAGACTCACGTTTTGGCTGATTACACAAGCCTCCCCTATCAACGAATTTATATCATATCTAAGTTGATACATAAATTTCAAATAATGAAATTGACCATTATTATTATTACTTAAAAAAAAACCGGTCAATGTGACGGTGAGGTTATTACCGAGACTCCCTCACATATATAGCAACTAAAAAACTCAAAGTACATTGCATGAGAAACAATCCACATGTCAGAGAGCGAGTTATAACAAAAATGCCCCACAAAAGAACAATCAAATATGATAATTACTTGGGCACTACTATAGAGTATAGACACAATGCCGATGAATGTTAAAGTGAAGATCTAAATTAGGTCTAGCAGATATTAATAGATGATCCCTCTTGCCTAGCAACTTTAACGGATCACGTACTGGCCTAGAAAGGTGCCCAGACATCTGGGCATAAACATTTGTTAGTATAGCAACATATTTGTAGCACATGAACGCAGACCAATTGAAAAACGTTTCCAGGATCCTTGCAGCTAGTATCGTCCATCATTTTTAGCGAATTAGGTGCGCATTCATAAATTGACCATTATTTGTAACATGATATCTCTATAGTTCAAATATAATATAGTCTCGATACATTTATGAGACCAAAATAATAATCTTTATTTTATTATCTCAATCTCTATAGTCCAAGAGCCATGGCTAAGCAACGTATCAAAATCACACGTTCTAATTGGTCTACAACATATCACCTTATCCAATATCCAAAAATCCCTCCACTCCACACACCAAATCCCATTTTCTCGTCAAATCTTCATTCAAATCA
>JBBMKE010000008.1:7606284-7616858 GCA_037834125.1 Lippia alba
TAAACAAACTAGACTTACTTTCTCTTTTCTTTTTCTGGATTGTGATTAAATTCGTCAGGTAGAGGGATATACATACTCTATGAAGATGTGAAGACGTGCCAATATGAAGACGTGCACGTGCTATGGTCCATATTAATGGAGTCCCATCCTCCGGCCTTGCCACCGCCCGACATTTCTACATAAACACACATACAGCAGAAATCAAACAGATGAAAAACTTACATACATGTATACTGTACATAAATAGATAGTCTTCCTACTGATACGGGCTCTTTTTCTCTTTTTCTAGATCTCCTTTGAGAGAGGTAACATACAGATTCTATCATAAATTATAAAGGCTATACTCAGTTATTTTCAGAGTGTCATGTTTTCCAGTTTCTGGGAACTATACATATACTTGAATTATGGTTTGTGTGAAAGTTCATATGAGAGTTGTCCAAATTACCGATAGTTACTCTTGGAATAAGGGTAATCCTTTCCGGACAATGATCTAAATGTGCATTTGGTGAAAATCTTAACGTCTCGAATTAGTGTTTTGTAATCTTTTGTAACAAAAAAGAAAAAAGAAAAAAAAAAGAAGAAGAAGAAGAAGGGTAGTTGAGCGTGAACTTTGAAAATTATAGTTGGTAACTCTAAATTTGGAATTCTGGATTGTAGTTGCCTTGTCCATTTCTGGCAGTTGACGTGGCAGTTCTAACTCACAAATTTGGGGAGTTCAAAGGTCTTGACTAATGGCAGACACTGATGGATAAGTGCATCTTTATAATTTTTAAATGATGATAAATTTTTGCAGAAATTTTTAATGAACGTGACGGAATAAGTTTTTAACTGATGAAGTCTTTTCGAAAAGAACACTTTGAAAATCAAATATCCCAATTCGCTTGAATACTTGAAGGATTACTCCACGAGGTTTGTTTTTTATTTTTTTCTGGGTTAAATTATTCCACAAGTTAATTGCATCCTATTCCCTTTGTCTTTTTAAATGTCTGACCAATTTCTAAATGTTGAATTACTGAGATATAAAATTCTTCATATCGATGTTAGCTCTCCTACCGATGGCGGTTGCATACCTATAGACTCAAACAGCAGACCTCTCTGATCAAGCTAAAATTACGCCGAACTGCATGCATCCTACTCCTTGTGTTATAAATAAGGGCATAAAATCTATGATAAATTAAATTTATGGAAAAGGCACCTGTAATTTTATATTTTTTGGAAAAATTTAGAATTTGCTCACAACTCCTTCATTTTTACTTATTCCAAGAAAATATATAAACTTAGAATTTTACCCTTATTCGTAGAAGAAAATAACTCAAAGGCGAAATAGTTTTGCTGTAAAAAAACGCATGTATTTTCACCGTCCTTTTGAAATGTAACATGAGGCCTCTTCTCTCAGTGCAACACCTGAAAGAGCATACTTGGTCGTGAGCACGAGATGCACCAGGGTTTTCTGTGTAAATTTTAAATTTTCTGGGCATCATATGAGCGGGTCCCTAGTGCTCTAAAATCACAACACAAGGGGTTGGCTGGATGCAATCAACACATTATTCTAATTTAAATAGCATTTCATGTCATTTTCTTGTTGGAGACAAATACATTAATATTGTTTCTCTATTTGATGAAAGTTGAAAAATCAACAGTACTTTCTTGTTGTTTCAGACACTATCATAACAGAAGCATTTTATTACTCAAGAATAGATATCGCAAATGAGCTTATGAATGAAGTTGCAGAGCTTGATTCGAGACTCACAAGTATTTTTCAAGGAGCTTTTGCCTTTACAGTGCAGAAGAAGAGAACAATTCAGTTATGCCTGGAAGCCATTGTTTAAAGTAGGCTTCGCAATTCATATCAGCAGGAGACAATGCACCCAGAGGACTCACAGTTATCTGCAAGAAAAATAGAGAAATTAATCACTGTCCTGCATCAAACACTTATTACAAATAACGAGATTGGGCATACATATACTTGAAGAAGGGCGTAGTAGTCTGAATCGCTATCTTCTTCGACGTGCAGTCCCCTGACCTAAAAAGGAGAAATGCAAAGGAAGCTTCCATCAAATATGAAATGGAAATAGAGAAGTTCATTTAAGAAGCCAAAAGGATGAAAAAGGTCTTACTTGTCTCTTGAATAGGAGATGCTCATGCTTTGTGGTCAAAGCCCCTGATTCAGAATGTGATGAAGAATTCGTGTCCATAGTCATTGTAGATAACATTTTCCCTCCTGGGGAATCAGAAGTCACCTGTCGCCACCCGATTTTCCAAATACTCTTACCCTGCTTCACTAATCGATACCCCTGCTCAAGTACCACGAAAGCATCTAATTATCATTTCTCTAACATAATTTGTTCAAAAAAGAAATTGTATATTAAATTAATACTTGAAATACACTTGTTTGGTTTTGTTATCAATTTATTGGGGAGACGGAATATGGGAAGAGCGAATAGATGAGAGGCAGGAAGTATGTATTGAAACAATTAACAGCATCTGCAATCATACAACAAAATGGTTAGGGCAGAAGGTTGCAACAGAGATATGACAAACAATATTTAGAACTAAGCTTTTCAAGTCAATAGCGTTGATGTTACCAAAGCAAAATGAGAATTACCTTGTGATTCTTGACATTAGTGGGCACATTTATATTCAGAAAACAGTAACCAGGATAAGTTTTCTTCTTGGTTTCAGCCAATACAGCACTAATTATGGGCAAGCAAGCCTCTGCTGCTAGTGCAAAATCATCAACATTACTCCTCCCTCCAACCCTGAATATAGCTATCAATGTTAGATGGAAATACAAGCTGGGTTACGGAAAACCTAAAAATCGAACTTCAACAAAGCAATATGGTGACTCATTTTGCATCAGCGAAGCCTATTTAAACAAATCTGCATCATTATCAAATCATACTATGATATATAGATATCATACCATCGATATGATAGAGAAATAGCAGGTACACTGTTGAAAAAAGCTTCCCGAGCCCCAGCCACTGTCCCTGAATAGACACTTTTTAAGATATGCAATCAACAGATGCATCTGCATAATGGTTATCAGCTCAAACTATTACGACTATATTGCTTAGTCCCTGTCAGCTCCATTTTAATGAGTACAAAATGTAAAACTTTGACTGAAAGTTAAATCTCCTTCAGCATTATGAAAAGACATAGGTCAATTATAGGTAAGGTTACTAACATGTGATAACCACAGTTGCTACCAATATTAATGCCACTGATTACCTGCAAAGAAATATTGAAACATGGACTCATGTAAGCAACTCTTGTAACTGAAATCGTGAATATACCATCATTGGTAAAGAAGCCCTTCATGTCACATAAACTATGTAGCACACCATGAAGGATGACTGATTGAAATGTAGCAGTCAGTAGATACAAGCAAAATTTAATAAATGGAAATATGCAGGAAAATAGACGAAAACATAAGAGAAAAATACCATAGCAGGTACCGAGGGGAAGAGCGTTTGGGAAATTCCTAAAGATGTACAATCTGCAGGAGTTCCTGCAAACAAACAAGGTAAAAATAAGAATCGACTATGAACACTGGCACAAATCAACAAAATGTTAGAAGTAGCTCCTAACTCAGATATAAGAACAAAATTTATCCACAATTGCCTAACATAACACCATATTAGATTGTATTTCTTCAGATTTCTTTCAGGTGTTGGCATGGTTCACAGATACTACTGATAAATTATAGGGAAACATGTAACATTTCCACTGACCAGAAACAGCAAAAGCAATTGCTCCACTGATCTCTACAGGCTTGGCAGAAATAGCATTTCTCCAAGTGATGGAATGACTCGCAGCTGACTTTTCACTGGTGAAGTAGCATCAAAACGAAATTGAACCATGTTAACGAAGCTTTCAAAGATCAACAGAATAACGCACTCAATTTCAAAAATAAATAAATAAATTTTTGAAGAACAAAAACAAGCAAAAACCGAACCAATACGGAAATTCTGAGGAAGCTGAAGCTAACATAATAAAACAGAAAAACAACACAGAACTCTAAAAATCAATCGTTCAATCTCTTCTGCGGCATTTACAAGCAAAATCAAACACATACAAGTACGATTTGTGTTTATATACTGATTATACATACGAGTCAGGGGCACAAACTAAGACGCGGAATCGATTGGTGGAGACGAGAACACGAACAAGAGCTCGAAGTCCAGGTGCGTCAATTCCGTCGTCGTTCGTCACCATCACCGTCGGACGATCGCCGCCGGAGCTCATTCCGCAATTATTTTCCATTTTTCCTCTTTAGCTATCTTTCCTTCTTTTTCTTTTTATCTGGACTGGACATACAATAGTGGCATCTAATAGGCTGGCCTGCCTAATAGAGGCCCACATTAGCCCATGTTTTGGGAATCATTTTCACAAGCCCAATCATGTATGATATTAGGCCAACAGAAAGCCCAATCAAGTGATCCACAAGCTTCAACATTATTGATTTTTTCTCGAAAAATGGGATGCCACATATATCTTAAATAGAAAATTATAGTTCCGAACAAAATTAATAACACACGATAACCGTAAAATATTCATTTTCTGAATAGTTTGGCACTTTTGCTAGATAAGGTTTGGGTAAAATTTACGAGTTGGTAGAGTTGAGCTCGTAATGATTTTTTACAATAAGCGAGCTTGGAAAAAGGAGTGCGGGAACCGAATACAAATAAAAAAACTTCAAAGAGAAGTAAATTTGAAAACAATATGAACTTCTATATTTAATTTTTAGTTATAGTTAAAATTTTCTTGAAATATTAACTAGATACGTACATTAAAGATTGTTATTTATAATAATAATCATTGAGTCATATACTTAATTCATGATTAGATGTCATCCAGTCAATAATGATGCCAAGTATAACGTCTCCAAATATAAAATTGGTCAAACTTAAAATTGTTAACGATTTTCCATGGGGCCTTTGAATTGCATGAATTATGCTCAATTATTCAAACAATTCAACAATATTTCAAAAGAAATATCGAGGGCGAGGTCCCCTAAGGCTAAAAAACCAATAAATTGTGGGGAAAGTCCCAATTTTGTCGTCGACATGAAGTGGGTGTTACTCCATAACTTTGGAGAAGTCATCTTTTATAATAATAAATAATAATAGTTTATTGTTATTATTATTTAAAAATTATAAGCTATTTCAATCATTTTTAGTCTAACTAATTATTTAAACAAATTAAATTAAAAGAAGTGCATAATCAACATGATGTAAAATTATTCTTATTATTAATAATAATAATAATCTAAATTAGACTTAACAACTCGAATATAAGGCGTATGATTGAACTAACATAGCGTCATAAATATCGTTTCCAAATGACAAAATTAAAATGAAAGCCACGATAGTCAAAGAAAATGCCATGCATTGCACGGATCACGCCTTTGTGATCGAGTGGGCGCAAAACATATAAAATATCGATAACTATAAAAGATAGGTTATCGATTGGTTTGATAAAATCAATAATCTAAGTCTAGGACCTTAGAAACAAGGCAATATTTAATTTCATTACTTAAATCATGGCCCTATTTTATTTTATTTGGGGTATCCTAGGGGCCAGGAATCTATTGTTCGAGACAAGCGATATATGTTTACAAGTTAAAAGTGAATAGAAACAGGCTTCTTAATTGAATTCTTAACTACATCAACAATTGTCTTATTAACTAAAAGGGTTAAAACGATTAAAACACGGATACTTCATATTTTTTGTACGTGTACTTCATATTAATTTTATTAACTAAAAGGGTTAAAACGATTAAAACATGGACATATATATATGATACAATAAAAAGTATTCAAAAATTAAAAAGAGAGAGAGAGAGAGACTATGTTGGTGATATGACTCGGACATGACACCAACTTGCGAGGACACGAAAAATTTAAAAAAAAGAAAAATAATCTTTTTTAATATTTTAAGGATCCTAATTTTTTTAACAAAAAAAAATAATTGTATAAATTTTAAAGGATGTATTATATTAATTTTAATTTAAACTTATTTTTCTTTTTATTTGGAATTTTTGTCATAATATCATGATGCACGAATTTATGTATTAATGTAATTTATAATGACTTTGAATGTTAAATTGGATATGAATGTATTTTATTAAATTTTTTAATATTATATTACTCTTATGAATATCTCATTTAAAATAAATTAATAAATATAAAATATATTTATTTATATATAATATAGCTAAGTCAGAAACGTGTCTTGTCCTAAATTTTGAGAAACGTTGATAATATCGTGTTCATATTGTATCATATCTGTGTTACTATTGTTGGTGTCATGCCTAAAAGCCTACTAGCCCAATAGCAAGCTCAATAGATAAAATTTGTATGCAACCTTGTTCGTGTTATTGGCGAGCAAGAGTATGTGTGATATTTGCAAACAAGTATTAAATTATGGAAGTTTGTAAATTGGACGACAAGAAACGTATCAAGAGGATAAGGGGAAATTTAGGGTAAATTGGTAGAAAACTGAATCTATAAATAGGAGAATTTGAGAGATGAGAAAGGAAGAACCAAGAAAAAAGAGAAAAGAAAAGAAGATTTTACGGAAGGATTCCATCAACTATATTCACCAAAAATAAATATTTGTGTTACTATATTCGTATTTGTGAATTATAAATTAGAAATTTATTTTTTTTAATGAAATGAATTGTTCCAAAACTATAATAAATGGGATATGCCATCAAAAAATTGTAAAACATTTTTTTTAACGCATACACCCCAAGTGGTTATGGGGATTCGAACTTGGGTCTTTGCCTTCAAGAAAAAACCCTCAAACTACTTGGTCAATCCCTGTTGGCAAAAAACTGTAAGACATGTAAGAGGGTCACAAAGTTATTCTTTGGTTTTTAATAAATATTTTTTTTTCAGGATTTTATAATTGTTATGTGATCTTATGTTTAGTAATTCTTTTAATATTATCATTTTTTTATATTTTTTTCAATAATAAAATCACTTTAGAGCTTGATTCTTAAGTAAAAGTGTCAATTATCAAAAGTAGCCTGCGATAGCCGATAACTAAGTACACACCGAGTCCTCTTCAATAATTGGAATTGTACAGAATTGCCACTTGTGAGCATATATTAAGGTGCCAAAATATATTGATGAGAATCATATTCCACACCATCATATGGAGCACTTTCCTCAATTAATTGACCTAAATCATAATTTTGTCCCACAATTTTAAATTAAGCTCAATAATTAATTTTTCCTTTTTGGACCTAAGTTGGATTTTTCTACACTCGAATCACATTAACTAAATATTAACATCTATAAAGTTGTATTAATTAATCGATCAGATCCTTAAACTTTGACCTTTATAAACTCATCAATGGCTATCCAGATAAGAGAAGATAACTATGTTGATTTTTACAAGTTAGTTTTATGTAGAAGTAGTGCACGTAACAATATAATATCACTAGTCCACAAGAAATAGTTATCCAGTATAATAATGTTATTCTTATTATTTTTTTTGTTAGTTTTAATTTATATATACGTATAAAAATGTTACATAATCATATCGTACATTACGAATTTTTAAACAATAATCTTGAATATTTTTTGTTAGTATGTTGTTGTAATTCATAAGCATGAAGGTGTGTTCTAGTGAAATGATTCATCCATCACCAACCAAATATGGGTTTAAAACCCCTTTTCGCATATAGAATAATTTTAAAATTTCTAATCAGTTATTTCATCTTTAAGATGTCTATAATTTAAAAAAAAAATTAGCAATTATTCTACCTTTTAATGTATCTACAATTCAACAATTTTGCAAGAAATCTAGTTACTGTAAGTAATCAATTGTTCTACTTTTCAAAATCATTAAAAAATAATTACAATTTAACAAAAACGTTAGCCATTATAACGAGTCCAAATATTTTATCTATTAAAGTATCTACAGATCAACAAAAGTATTACGTCGTAATGAATCAACAATCTTTATTTATTGAAGTATTTACAAATCAACGAAGGAATTATCGTCGTAACTGACAATTTCGGTTTCTCAAAACAAATTTCTTATTGGATGGCATGATTGAAGTTAGTTTCACCAATCGCAACCCAACCCATTCCACCCCATGCATATTTGTGGGTCCAAAATCAAATAAAAAAAGAGAGCACTATATAATTATATAATCAATGCAATCACTACCATATCTTTGATGCTTGGTTTCATACCCAGCTATTATAACCGTTGCTTTCCTCATCAGAAATATTTTTTAAAAAAAGAAGGAAAATTTCCCATTATCCGCAAGGTCCAAGCTGGATTATGTAAAGCCATCTTGCAGCAGATCTTAATTTAATTAATTAGGACATTCTATCATCAAAGTCAAAAGAAGTGGCTCTGTTCCAAGAAACTAAACACAAATGGAAGAAAATACTACTAATATAGTTAAGTCTATTAAGAAAAAGATTGACAAAAAATTTAGAAGGTTGCAGCAAGGCTTTCGGATCGGCAACAGATCTCCTTAAATGTATCTGTTAGATGATACGTGATTGACGTAACTCTCAAAAAAACAAGCTAATGAGATGAAACTCGTCTAAATATTTCAAGGAAGTTATCGTTCAGTAATCCATTAATGTACAATAACGACGCGTCAACGCACATCCCGTGTGCCCGGACATCTCCAAACTTATTGGCCGCTATTCTCTCTCTTTCTCAACTTGAAATTGGTGATTTGGAATTGAAGAAGGAAGGTAGAAACTAAGATTAGCGTGAAATGGGGGATATTAGTTAAAATTTGGTCGTGAAAATTTGAAAGTGTCCATGTCCATTGGTTTTTCGGCCATTCATGTGTGCCCATGTGAGGTTGCATGTGCATAGTTTGATTGACGTGCTTGCGTCGATACATACGTACACCAATATGCACACGAATTTATCCATTTACAAATTTTGGGTTGCATAAAGTGCGATCAAGACTTTAAGTAATATATATATATATAATTTTAAGAAAGTGAGGAACTTGGACAGCATTATTTCCTAGTTTGATACGAATTAATTTCGCCGGCAAAATCAATTTAAGTTTAAGTATAAAAATGTGTTAAATTGTTTAAATTTGAAGATACAATCCTATATTTCCTCACCAAAAAATAAAATATATTAAAAATATGAAATTAATCCATTTAGTACGCCAAATTCCTAATTTCTCCCTAACCTTGTCAATGTTTGGCTAAGTTATTACTGTAATAGAATATATAATTATATATTGATCCACACACTATAGATTATAAATAACTTTGAACTCCAAACTTCAAATTCAAACCAATTAAAATACCTATATGCATGCCCACATAAAGTATATGTTGCAATGAAAACAAATGCGTTTGGTGTCCGTTTCCTCACAAGTTTCAACTAAAACAGTAAAATTAACCAAATTTAGCTGTTTGGTGCACCTAAAATTAAAGGTAATTTTGATGGAGCTCGATCGACAGTGTAATAAGAGGTCGAATGTTTTACACTTGATATATGATCAAATTTTTAAAAAGATTAATCAATCAAATGACAAGTGTATTAAATCTGACCGAATCGAATTTGAATTAAAATTTTTGCAAAATTAATTAGCCCTTCCAAACTAGGGTTTTTGTGTAAGAAGACAAAAGTTGCGAAAAATCACGCATGTCTTGTAACGCCCGAACCATATAACAAAGGCATGTGAAGCTCGTAAGTCATGTCTCAACCAATTTGGGTCGAGTTTTTCACAATTTTGCAAATGTTCTTTATTATTTATTAGAATTGCTATGGCTCCAAACCCTAAGAAATATCTAGTATATACATTTTTTAATTTGGAGTTTGATATATAATATGAGAAACTGGTGTTGTACATTTTAGGTACTTCGATTAGTGTTGTAATCTCTTGTCTAGTCTTCTAGAAGCATGGTTTTATGGTACACGTAATTGACTATATGTGACCAATCATGACAAGTTTATGTTTTGATCTGTTAATTTTTATTTCTTGAATTGGATGCAATTTAAGTCCCCTTAAAATTCATAATTTTGAAAATTGTAGGCTTATAATTTATCGAAATGAATTGTCGAACCATTGAAGTTTAAAATTGATATTGATGGAATTATCGACACCATCAGAACTTTTCAGAACGACTCGTTTTCAAATTTTTTAAAATTAATATGAAATTAATGCAATTATATCCAAAAAAATTTTGAAATTTACTATGAT
Source organism: Lippia alba (assembly GCA_037834125.1). Classification (NCBI taxonomy): domain Eukaryota; kingdom Viridiplantae; phylum Streptophyta; class Magnoliopsida; order Lamiales; family Verbenaceae; genus Lippia; species Lippia alba. The sequence goes on from JBBMKE010000008.1 coordinate 7,616,495, forward strand.
AATTGTGAAATATTTTTTGTACTATATATCCAAATATTAACCAAAATTATGTTTTTGGCTAACAGACACCAATGGGAGCATTTGTAATCTATTAACTATATATCCAAATATTAACCAAAATTATGTTTTTGGCTAACAGACACCAATGAGAGCATTTGTAATCTATTAACAAGACATAAGAGGTGAAAGAACAATTTCTAAAATCAAAGAAAGTTCAAGCGTAGATATGATGCCCAACAATAACTGTTGTAAATATAAATTATCATTAATGAAATAATAAGAAATATATATTTTCTATAAATAAATAACTCCTATATATTTAGTTTCATTACCTATACATGTATTGTGCATAATTTATATACGT
>JBBMKE010000008.1:7693826-7703888 GCA_037834125.1 Lippia alba
AACGTCATGGTGGCTAAATTGGTGAGGATAGACCACAAGGTTCAAGATGGTTACTCAGTTTAGGATGGTTCACCAACGGAGTTGAATAAGTCTTAGCTTGAGATTACTATTTCTCTGCTTAGTTGTAAAGAATCCAATACATTAACATACAAATTTGAAGAGGGTAATTCCTATAAAAAATGCAATAACATTTACATTTTGAGTTATTACAAAGAAACATTTAAGAAATTTATATAAAAATAAAAGATAATCACAAATTATATTAATGAAAATCAAACAATAAAAAGAATAAAGTACATATAATTAACATAGTATTTTATATGATCTTTTAAATTTTTTAATCTATATTTTTTATATATGTCTTTTCATTTACACTCTTCGTTTTAAATGTTTTTATTTGTATACACTAACATAATTTCTAATATATATTTTGATTGTTTCTTTATTAATTGAATATTTTTTTAATTTCAAATTTTTACTTATTGTATATTAAAATGTTTTGTGTGTAGTTTTAAAAATTAAATTGATTTATTAGAATTTTTATTATATTTATTTAATTAAATTAAATTAGATACTTTTAACATTAATTTACTCAATAAACATAATAACTAAACTTATCGAAATAAACTAAATGATAAACGTGCAACGCACGTTAATTTCACTAGTAAATATAAGGCAAGGCAAAACAAATTAATTCATGAGATGCAGAATATCGATAAAGTTCATTAATGTAAGTCATGAGACATCATATATATGCCAGCGAAACATACATCATGATCAACTGCAATATAAAATATTGCTACATCCACGTAAAGAAAATTGAGCAAACAAAATCACAATCCAATGTGCGGCAGCACGAGCGTGATGGTGAGGAGAGGAAGCATGATGGCGACCACCTTGGCCATGGTGACCGTGGTGATGGTGGTGGGGAGCCGGAGCGTGGTGGTGGTGGCGGCCCTGGTGGCGCTTGAGTGATTCAATCGTCCACATTCCCTCTTCTTCTAAGATTCTATCATTTTCATTGGTTATTTCATCTTGGACACTATGAGTGAATGAGGGAGATAACGTAAGAACCAAGAGAGCAAGAAGAAAGAAAATGGAGGACAAACGAGACATCTTTAATCTTTTGAGTTTGATAATTTAGTTTGTTGCTGCAAAAAAGGTGAATCAGGCTATGCCATTTTATAGTGGTGACATGACTTTGCACAATAAATATTTTGATAAATTTATGTATTTAAGTATTAAAATAATTAAATCATTTTGCATTTTTCTCAATTCATGAGAGAAATAAAAAAATAATAAATTATTAATTCAATTAAAATTTAAAATTATAAAAATACTAATACGTAAATTAAAGTTAACCACAATTATCACAACATATATTCATCAAATTAAAATAAATTATTAATATATTTGATGTATTTAATTCATGCATGTATGTACACTATTAATGTAAATATTTAAAATTAATAGCAAATATATTCAACTTATTAAATAAATTGAGTATAGTTACAAAAATTAACTATTCAAATAAATCAACTAAAATGAATAAAAAAAAGTTGATTTCTAAATGTTACGTATGGACACATACTTATTTTAATAAGTTACTTGATCACTCGGTTTTTATAAGTATAATTAATAGACATATTTGAAATGTGAAATTAAATTTTCCAAGTCTTTCCAACAACTTAGGGCATGGAATTTAGTTCAAATATTGTGGATCTTGCAGAAAAAAATTACATGCATGATTTATGTCTAGCTGAAATTTTTTTAATATATTCCATTGAAATAAGTACGTGGTAATGCACTATATTTAAAAATTAATTTTGTTTTATTCATTCTAGTTGATTTCATTTTAATAATTGATTAAGTTCTTTGGTTTTTTTTTCTCGTTTATGAATTTGTCATGTTTTTATAATTACACTCAATTTTTTTTTAATAATTACACTCTATTAATGTAATAAATTAAATTATTGCTTTTAAGTTCAAATATCTCAATTAATTAAATATATATACATGAGTTGAATATGTTTCGACTTTAAAATTTTATTTTAATTTGGTGAATATAAATTTTGATAATTATAGATAACTTTAATTTATACACTAGTATTTTTATATTGAATACATTTTTGGTATTCAATGTAGTCAATAATAATTAAGCTAAATAATTTATAGTTTTTTATTTCGTTTATGGTTTGGAAAAATGTAAAATGATTTGGGTAGTATCTATACTTAAATAGATCAAATTTAGTTTAAGGATATTTTGGTCAATTTATAATTTTTTACCTAAAATTATGATATAAAAATAATTTAAAGGATGAATTTAAAGTAAATTAAAAACATAAGGATTATTTTGAATTTGCTTTGAAAACACAGGGATGAATATGAAATTTTTCCTTTAAAAATATAAAAGTACCAAAAGGGGTAAAAAGTTACTCTTTTGGAAAAAGTTACTAAGGGGTAGTTTTGAAAATATAAATGAATCAAAAGGGGAAAAAATAACTTTTTTTTTTAACGATCAAAGGCTAATCTTGGACGAAAAGCGGTCAATGGGACCAAAATTAAGAAAAGTGTCACTTTCTGGGACTAAAAGTGAGATACTCATAACTGTTGGCACCAAATTTATATGTGACTGACTTTATAGAAAGATTTTAATAATTTTCTTATTTGTAATTTAGAACTCTTAGCAATTGAAGTTATAATAATATTTTTATCTAAATATATGTGTCATAATTATACAATATATATCAATCAAGGGCAGACTTTTTTTTTTTTTTTGACATCACATTATGAGTTGATGGTTTAATTTTGCTTATTTATGCATTTCACCAAGAGTGTGTGCGATTTTTGCTTGTTTGTTTTGTTTTGTTTTTTTTTTTTTTTTTCTAATATCTAACTATGAGCAAAATGCAGAAACATACAAGAATGTATGTCTTGGAGTGCTTCTAAATTTACATGTCTTAAGGTGCTTAAAATAAATAAAAGTTAATTTTCTAAACACTAAAAAATTCCCCAAAAATAAATACTTATATAATAATCACTTAGTTTTAAAATTTACACTCTATAAAAGTAGGCTCTAAAGCACCTGATACTTTTAAAAATATCATTTTGTCGTATCGTGTCGGACACGTCCGACACTTCTCACGTGAAAAATTCACAAAAAAGTTCATGTCGCAGTATCCGTATCGTATTGTGTCCAGATCGCCGTATCTGTATCCATACAACATAAAGAGTAGGTTTATTATATGTTAGTATATAGCAACCCATAAAAGTATAAAACCTTTTTTATATCAAAAGTAACCGAGTATCTAGAAATACAAATACTAAACTTCTGACAAATAAATTTCTGATTTTGACAACTACGACAAACCTATTCTTCTAGGATTCTATCATTTTTATTGATTGTGTCATCTTCGACTCTATAAAAAAAAAAAGATGGCAATTGAATCAACAAGCAATCTGGTTCACTCCCAATTAAATCAGAATAAATTAACCAATCTACCGTAAATCAATGCATTATATAAAAAAAATGTTTATATTTGAGTTAGGTTTTTCCCATAATTGTCGAATTTCACCCTGCACCGACAAGAAACACAAAACTGGAGCGAAATCTCAATCTTACTCATATCGGAGAGCTGCAACCTGCACCAAGAAGAAACGCAAAAGTTGAGCCTAATCTCATTCTAACCCATCTTTCCCATAATACTTTTGGAAAAAAATAAGGGATAATTACATCTGACTATCCTGTATTTAGATTTAATTACAATTTAATATCTGATTTTTATAAAATTAAAAATTAGTCCCTATAATTCTTGTTTGGTCTGAGGTCCCTTAACGGAATTTATAAAAGTACACTTATATCCCTGACGGTTTTATGAGTGTTACATTGAACATATGACAAAAATTACAAAATCATCCCTAAAGTTTAAAAAAAATAACTAAACGATCCCTACAAATAATGATTTAACAACAAATCAATGGTATTTTTGAGATGACATAACGGAACCCTGGGGACCACAAACGGTTCTCAATAATTAGGGACTAATTTATAATTTTTTAAAAATTATGGATTAGATTGTAATTAGACCTAAATGCAGGTTAGTCAAATATAATTTTTCCAAAAAATAAAATAAAAAAGGCCTATTTGGGATACCGGTTGGGAACACTTGGAAAACCGGTCAGAAATTGGACTCTACCAACACGGCAGCAGAAACAGAGACTCCAGACGGATTTCCAATAGGCGATGGAATTTCGGTTGATCGGTTTGTAGTAGTTTTCTTACAACAAGAATAAAAAGCAAGAAGAGTAACTTTACCTCTGCTCTGTGATTGAGTGGAACAAGGCTTCCCGAGAAACACATTATAGAAGAAATGGAATGTGGGAGGCCTTCAATGGTAACCATCTTCAAGGAATTCTTCTCAATATCAAACAAATACATCTTGTGATACCCGGGGAGAAGAACCAAACCTTTCCTCCGCTTCAAATAAGCTATTGGCCTCGTAATACCAACACAATTCACAATCGAAAACAACTTCATCCATCGTCCTTCTTTCATCACCCATCCCTCCAAGCACTTCTCCTCCTCGTAATAAGAACTCACGGCTAAGCATCCATCCAACAAACCAATAGACCAATAGGGAACTTCACGGTCGCCAATCTTCGGTAGCGGCACCTTGTCGTAAAGTTCGGTTGCAAGATCAAATCTAGTCAAGTAATAATTACCCTTGGACATCCAATGCAAGAAGCCATTGATGAAAACCCCATCACGGCGGCAGAGGCTAATATCATTAGTATCTACATCCTCAATCTGTGTCCAAGAATCAGTTTTCATACTATAAACAAAACTAGAGTACGAATCAGGAGGCCCATCATATCCACCTATGGAGACGACTTTGTAGTCATCGGAAGAGGAATCATACCCAATCCCGGCAAAAAAAGAAAAATCCTGGGGATGGGGGCAACTTGTGGAATTTCGGCGTAAATGGGTTCACTATTTCGCAGTCTTCAGGCCTTTCCGGGTAAAGGAGGATGAGGCCGTTGCATGAGGGTAATGGAAAAATAATTAATGGGGACCACCGAAGATGGCTAAATTCCTTGATGCACGTTGCCTCGTGGTTTTCTTGATTTCTGTCGGCGCAGTTAATCAGGGAGTCGATGGAGATAGAATAGAGGTGAGTGGTTGTAGGGTTTGTGATGAGGAGAGTGGTGGGAGAGAGTTGAGAGGTGACGGCGTGGGAATCTATGAAGGATTTCTCATCAATTATATTACACCAATCTCTGCAGACTGCCCTCGACCGGAGAAGGGACTCCGCCGGCAGTCGGAGGAGTATTTCGCGCACGACGTCGGAGGGAATTTGCGTTTGCGCCGCCATTGTAACGTGTTTCCTCTCAACTATCTATGTTTTCGACCAAATCTTGCTATCAAAAAATTATACTTAAATTATAAACCAATCATATCATACAACAAGATAAATGTTAAATAGATCCTCCTAGATTTTTGTTGAGTTTGTTTCATGTAATGCAAGAATTATAATCGGATAATTAGGTATCAGCCATGATAACCATAAATAATATAGTTTAGACTTAAAATAAATATAAAATATAAAAAATATAGCTAGTTTAAAAACAGAGTTTAAGGTTAAGAGATGAATTTCAATCGGCCTTGTTGAAATGAGGGTGCATTGGACGCTTCCTTCTTCCATCCACAAGAAGCCAAATTTATGTTATTGCATAAATTCTGAGTTGTATAAGGAAGCAAGTATGCACTATGCAGTGATATATGCAGCATTGTTTTTTGAGCTTTCCTTTATTATTGCAGTGATTCTGATTTCTACAACAATAATAGGCATTCCCAATGGGAAAATTATATTCTATACCCAATTCGAGTTAATTAAAAGGGTGTATTATACTTGTCATTTAATTTATCACTCTTATTAAATTTTCTACCAACCACACGATACAGTTTGACCAAGTCAGTCGTTGCATATTCTCTATCTATTTGAACCTACAGGCACCCCATACGTGCTTTTCCTAGAGAGGGGTCCTTTTGTAAAATAATAATGCAGATATATATAAAGGATAAATATTTTGAATTTGTTATATTATCAAAATTTTTGAAGTTTTCATCGTAAATTATAAAAAGTTAGACATTTGCATTCTCAATACTATTTTTTAACAAATTACAATCTAATTCTAATGGATGTGTAACACGTAAACGAAATTTCTTTTGCGCGTTACACGATGAGTGGAATCAATTTGCAATTTGTTAAAAGTTACGTTAATGAAGCAAATGTGGACTTTTTATAATTTAGGACGGAAACTCTAAATATGATGTTTTATTCCTATATATAGAAAAATTCTAACTCAAACCAAGTTTGGCCGAATGCAACCAACTAAAAAGGTATAATACAGTCCGGTTAGAGTTTGCCTATTTTTCCTTAATTGGGACAATATTTCTGGGCTTCAATTATTTCAATTGTTCGCCTTTAATATCTCGATCACACTATTGATATAATTGGGACATTTGTTTAACAAATAAATAAATTTGCATTATATGTAAGTGTGTCGAATTTTACTCTTGGATCTTATAAACTATGAAGTATTTTAAATTTTCATTTGAAACATGAAAATAATAGAACATATGTAATTTATAGGTTTTGATTTAATGGTTTTCTTTTCGTTCCCTAACATGTTATTCTTCACAATAGAAAAATTACTTTTCTCTAATTTAATTTTAAGAAGCTAAGTAGTATGAGTATCGATGTGTAGCATCAGGAATCATTCTAACCCAAGTTTGAATTGTCTAAATCAGTATAAGAAAATAAAGAGTATTTTACGTGCATGTGATTAGTCATTAGTGTAAATCTTAAAAGAAAATTATCAATCAAATAATAAATATGATATACTTATCTATATATATAATTGATTGAATTTCAGTTGAATCGGGTTTATATAATTGGTAATTCTAGCCCGAGTTTGGCTCGGCCAAACCGATGTAACGAGGGAGCGAGAGTTTTGCACTTATTGTATGGTCATTGGAAAATTTAGGGAGAGTGATCAATCAAATAACAATTGTAATACAATTGCCCTTTTAATTGGTTGGCTTCGGTCAAGCCGGGTCTGAACTAGAATTTTTCCAATATATTTATGTTATTAGATATAAGGCAAGGCAAAACAAATTGATTCAGGTACTGCAAAATATTAAAAAAGTTCAATGTAATTCATAAGATTGCATATATATGCCAGAGAAACATACATCATGATCAACTGCAATGTAAATTGCTACATCCACATCAAGAAATACCAAAAAATGTTAGTGAACTAATATTTTACTAAAAAAATAACAATATAATTGAGCAAACAAATTCACAACCCAATAGGTGCGGCAACATGAGGGTGATGGTGAGAAGAGGGAGCATGTTGGTGACCACGGTGGCCATGGTGGTGGCTGTGGTGATGTGGAGGATGAGCATGGTGGTGATGGTGGTGGGGAGCCGGAGCATGGTGGTGATGGGGAGCCGGAGCGTGGTGGCGGCCATGGTGGCGCTTGAGTGATTCAATCGTCCACTTGCCCTCCTCTTCTTCTAAGATTCTATCATTTTCATTGGTTGTGTCATCTTCAACACTATAAATGAAAGACGGAGATAAGGTAAGAACCAATAGATCAAGAAGGAAGAAAATAGTGTATAAACGAGACATCATTTTGAGATTGATATTTTAGTTGGTTGGTGCAAAAATGTTGTATCAGGCTATGCCATTTTAAAGTTACGAGACTTTGTACAATAAATTTTTTGGGTCAACTTATGTATTTAATTCATGTGGATTTATGGGAAAGTATGGACAATCTAGGATCAATTATATTCTTGAATTGTCTATAGGAATTAATTTGCGTTTAAGATATGATATTAATGAGGTGAAAATAGGCTGCACCTAGCTGTTTTATGAGTTTCGAGTACTAATGGAGTACTTATGATGAATTTGAGTAATTTATTTGTGACATTTTAATTTATTAGGAAAATCTTGCATTAAATCGTCTTTTTGTTGATTAAATTTTTGGGTCTTATATATATACAATTTTGAAAATTATATGATTACAACTCATATTCATTTAAATCAACGGTATATTAATGAATCATTCCTAATATACCATGAAAATTTTTCTAAACCCTCAATTCAATTTTACACATTTTAAGGATTAATTACGTATCAAATATTTTCTAAACCGCCCAAAAGGAGCAAAAATACCAAAATACCCTTGATAAAATATGAAAAATTACACCCCTGCTCCTTCCTTCTTTTTCCTCAAATTTTGTTTCTTTTTTCTGCCATTTTTTTATTGAAAACGCAGGTTTTCCGACGGCTGGAACGCCACCGTCCCCGGCCACTTTTCGGAGATAGGGAGTTACGTGCTTTAACTCATTTCGACAATGCGACTTTATTGATGGCAACCCCGTCTCGTAAAAATGGCTGGACAAGGCGTCGTGAAGGTCATTGGAAACCTACAAATTTTCAATAGAAAATAAGAAATGTGTCTTTCCTTTCCAACGACATTTTCTGACGTCTTTTGCATGGATCTTGAAGATCTTCAAGATCCATACAAATCCCATAGGAAATGTCGTCGGGAAGCCGATGGCGAAAAATTCATTTTGTATTTGAAAAACACAGGTTTCCGGGGAGGATGTCGGTACCTTCTCTGCCCATTTTCATGCGATGGGGTTGCCTCCAATGAAGTCGCATCATCGAAATGAGTCGAAACATGTTGCTCCCGTCTCCGAAAAGTGGCTAGAGACGTTGCCACCGCCGCTGTTGGAAAACTGCAAATTTCAATACAAGAATGGAAGAAGAAGGGAAGAAGAAAGGAGCATGGAGGTAATTTTGCATATTTTATTAAGGGCATTTTGGTATTTCTGCTCGTTTTGGGGGTTTAGAAAATTTTGATACATAATTGATTTTTAAAATGTATAAAAATTGAATTGGGGATTTAGAAAAAGTTCATGGTATATTAGGGTTGTTTTATTAATTTTCCGTAATAATAATTTCTCAGATACAATGGTTACAGCTCCCCAATTTAGTGGAGGATATTGTTATTTTGTATATTTTTTCGGTAATTATGCTTAATCGATCCTACTACTTGATTTATTGTTCTGAAAATACTATGTCTAACTTTAAGGTACTCTATTTGAACCATTTACTAGTAAGCTCAATTCTCTTTAATTGGTGTCATACTTTGATATCTGGTGATGAAGCAATTTGTTGGAAAACAAACAGAGTTGTGCAGAGGAAATTTAAATTTTTTTTTTCAAAAGTAGATTTATAAACTTGCGATGTTCGTATCGTATCTAAGGGTGTTTCAAGAAACTTACGTTGATTGAAGCTTTCTTGTGATGTCGATACTGTGCATCGAACACCCTTTTCGCAGAAAGTGCCTCAAACGACCTTCAATTAGATCGCAAAGTAGGCAATCTTTTAAAGCGTATCAACATCAGTCCTAGAAAACGATCAATCTAGTGAGAATTCTAGTTTTGTGACTTGTGTTTAGGGCCTTTAGGCTAGGTTCTTTTTTTTTTCTATACTTTGAAAACTTTTCTTTTATTTTTTTAAAAACTTAACGCTTGAAGAACGTTGGTCTAAAGTGTAAAAGAAGCACCACCCTTGTATTTAGCATAAGGGTGTTCGAGCCCTATTAGGGTTTCCTAAATCCGATCGGCGTAGTTTTCTTCCTCACTAATTAACTATGTATATTTATATATATGTTCTAATTTAATAGTTTACTCCGTACCACTAACATGTAATTTTTTACAATAGAGAAATTATTTTGTTGTATTTAATTTTAAAAGGTAGTATATGCATCCACGTGTAGCATTAGAAATCATTCTAAATCGAATTTGGATCGTCTAAATAAGTAGAGAAAATTACATTTTTCGTCCTCTAAAGATACACTTGTCCGGTTTTGGTCCTGATCTTTTAACATTTTTCAAATTGCATCATTTATGTTTCAAAAAATATCAATTTCAGTCCGTTTACTAACGGACGTTAAAAAATTAACGGAAAAAAGGTGCGTGT
>JBBMKE010000008.1:7808820-7819681 GCA_037834125.1 Lippia alba
CATACTTTTCTTCCTCTTACTGATCCCTTTTTAGGAAAAAATTATTTAATTCCTTTTGGAATCTATACTTGTACAACGTATTACCTTATTTTGTATTATATTAATATAAATTATACTAATTCATATATTGCGGAAAAATGAATTAATTTGTTAACAGATTGGTTTAAATGACACTGCAATCACAAGACAGAGCAGTATTAGTGACGCCCCATAAGATATTATGGGAATTACATTCATAAGGACAACTAAATACTTGATTAACATCACTATTAAATTTTACTGAATAATATTATGAAATTTAATAATAATTATTCTATATAGTCAAAAATAAATATTTGAAATGGCACTCAAAATTTTGCCATTAATAAACTTCTGCATGAGAAAGACATTCTGCCTTCCCCTCCTAATTAATGGATTAATAGAGAGCTGTAAAACAAAGTTCTCCTAAGCACAAGCTGGAGCTTTAAAGCCTTTCAATACAACGAAAGCTACAGAATCGGGTGTGATTTTAACAGGCGGCGTAGCATCCACGAGCTTCGGTTTTATCACTGGGTATACCAGAAGCTTCTGTCAGTTTCCCATTTAGCAGCAAAACATCACTCAGTATATCGCCATTTTTTCGGTGTCAGATGGTCCTCTTCCCTTCGATTGGCATCTTTGTACGTGATTAGGGATGAACGTGATTGAATTGATAAGACTATAATTTCCTCCAGTTAAGGATTGGCTGCAGAATTGATCCAAGTATCTGAATCTTGTCAAAAATCATACCAAATAATTTTTTCCAATATATTATTGTGTAAGTTAGTTTGGTTAGGTTTATTCCTCTTACTGGTTATATAATTCCTTTTAGAATCTATGCTTGTACAATGTATTATTTGATTTTGTGTTGTATTATATTTTAATTTTATATTGCGGAGAAATGAATTAATTTATTCACTGCTTGGTTTATTGACACTATTTACAAGACAAAGCAGTATTAGTGATAATTAACAGAAAGCTGTAAAATCTTCTCCTAAGCACAAGCTGGAGCTTTGAAGCCTCTCAATACAACGAAAGCTATAGAATGCGGCGCGATTTTAACAGGCAACGTAGCATCAACGAGCTGTGGATTCATCTCCGGTATACCAGAACATTCTGTCAGCTTCAATGGTTTCCCATTTAGCAGCAAAACATCACTCAGTATATCGCCATCTTTCGGTGTTAGATGATACTCTTCCCTTCGATTGGCATCTTTGTATTCTTTCAGGTACGAGTTGTTCTCATCCACTATTGAAACTTCGAAGGTTGTCGAATTTGACATGTTGATTAAAATCACTGAGATGCCTGCCTGGATTTGAGAAACTATAATGTTAATTTTGTTTCATTCTCAGGTTATCAGGGGGTAAATAGTAATATTCTAAACAAGAGGGGTACTTTTTGCAATTTGTCAATAGTTGAATACATCTGTTGGAAAGTTTGAAAGTGCTTACTGTTTTCTTGGAGCAATGGGAATAGGCTCGCAAGTACGAGGATCCGTCATGAGATGCAGATAGTACATTCTTTCCCATGAGACGATGCCATAAGAGTGCACTGCAAACGGGACACGAAAGAAGAAAAGTAAACATTTTGTGGGCTAGATTAAAAATTTTAGGAAATTGAGGGGCCATTTTAATATTTTCAGGGAAGTAAAGTTTCAAAAGTGTTAAGACAGTGTATACTTACCCATAGTAGTCTGGATTTGGGATGAATGTGGTTGAATTGATAAGACCATAATTTCCTCCAATTAAGGCTTGCCTGCAGAAAACCTTGTGGTTGAATTTTGATGTCATCCCCAATTGGTCCAAGTACCTGAATTTTGTGAAAAATCATACTTCCTAATTTTGGCTAATACATTATTGTTGTATTTTCGGAATAAGTTTTAATGTGTTCGATATCATGAATTAGGACACGAACCAGAATCCATCAATGAAGGTGTGTGATACATAACCGCCGTCCTGATAAGCTCCTCCACTTTCTCCTACCCAAGCTTCCGACCATGGCCCGAATAACTTGATGCTGTTGGAAATATCTTTGTATGTTTGAGTTATTTGATCAAGAAAGTTGGGATCTTGAAGCTTGTTGATTAGAGTTGGATCATTGCCTACACACGTAGTCAAAGAAAAATGAAAAATTACTAAAACCCTCCCTTACAATCAAAGTTTATATCTAAACATCGCGGGGGGGAGTTTGTGTAATTATACCAAACACTCAGGATATGTCAGTGTAATTATCCCAAATTAAAAAGTTTAAAATTTTAACTCAGATATTAATTTTTTAGATTAATAATTTTGCACCCTCAAGTTCCAAAAAATATCTTTTAATCTTGTTCCGCGCACCCAAAACCTGGTACTATCCCGGTATAGGATGCAAGATCGAACTTTTATTACATACCTGCACCAAGGTTGTAGATATGGTGTGTTAAACCATCAACAACATTTGGTCCCGAAGATGTTAAAAAGGTATCGAACCATTTCTTATCATAAAATCCCCCCGGACCCAAGATCTTTGGTTGAGTAGCAACATCAGGATACAACTCCTGAACCAGTTTCTTGAGTACGATCATATCCTTGCCATATTGTTCCGCCTCTACTCTTGCACCAATCCCAGAACCACTTAGCTCATTTCCTGCAAGATTTTGTGCAGTTAGATCAACAACTAAACAGAACTAAGATAAGAAAAGGTACTAAATGGGAAGCATTATTTGGTTTACCTAGTTCATACGAATCGATCTTGTACCCTTTTGAAGCAGTGTACTTCATGAAATCATGGGCATTTTTCGGGTTCCAATCGCCTACCATAAGAGTACTGTCACTTTTGGACTTGTTCCTTCCTATAAGTGCATTCAAGCCGAATGTCAACTTAACTCTGCAAAGCAACAACGAAAAATGAGTTTATGAAAGATAGTTTCGTTTTCAAATTGTTGAACCAGTGATAAGGGAAGTGAAGGTCTTGCCCAGTTTCGCAGAAAAACTTGTTGAGATGATCCCATCTTTTCATTGTCAGACAACCTTCTGAAAATCCAAACATGCCCTTGTCGTTTCTCTTGAAACGCGGGCATTTTGGCCGTCGTGTTCCGACTTTGTATACAACCTGGTCTTCAAGTGAGCCTCCCAGTCTAATCCGAAGTGGTCTGAAAGCTGATGTTGGATCTTAGTTATTTTATAGAAGTGAAGATTTGGAAAAATTACATATAACTCCCCTGTAATTTGTTAGCAACTTACGTTCACCACCTTGTTAATCATTATAATACTTGGTTTTACATTCACCACCCCTTAGTCCCTTACTAATGATCCTATTGGAATTTGGAAAATTCGATTTACTATATTAATTGATATAATGAAAAGATAAGATTATGTATTATGATTTTTTTGTTAATGACCATTGAAAAAAAAATTAAAATTCTTATTCCATGGACTTAAAATTAATTGATATAAGAATAGATAAGATTATGTATTAATGATTTTTTTTTATTAATGACCATTCAAAAAAAAAATTCTTATTCCATGGACTTAAAATTAATTGATATAATGAATAGATAAGATTATGTATTATATATGATTTTTTTATTAATGACCATTGAAAAAAAAAATCTTATTCCATGGACTTAAAATTAATATCAAGTTGCTAAACTCACAAAATGCTTGAACTTTTCTGTTTCTGTTTTTAGAAAAAAAAAAAGAGAAACTTCGAAGTATGGGTAAAAAAATATAATTCTTGTTTATTAAGATGATATAAATATTAAAATATTATACTATATTTTTTAGATTTGCGTTTAGGCCAAATATTTTGTAATTTAGTTTCAATATATTTGAAAATTGGGTATTTCATTTTAATAATATGCATCTTTTGATTTTATGAGTGAAAACACAAGTGTTCTTATTTGAGTGTTTTATGCTTGCCGTATTTTTGATTAAATATTTAGGGAGAGTGACAAATTAAATTACAAGTATAATACACTTGTTACTATAATTGATTAGGTTCGATCGAGTGGGGTTTGAGCTAGAATTTTCCGTGCATGAACGATGAAATAAAAGATAATTACATGCATCAAATATTACTAACAAACTAAATTTCAAGAAATTGCAAACTGACCCCTGATAGCATTCGCAAGAACCTTGTTCTTCAAATCCTGTAAGATCCATCACATAAACAAATAACCACAGAATCCCATCAAACTTTTCTGCTAAAGACATCAACTTTTCAACACATTCAAGAAACAAAACCAGAAAAATACCAGATTCAGAACTCCTGCTTTTCTCCACAAGCACTTATTCTTCCTGCAGTTAGTTTTCGGTGACCAATCCAACGTAGCACAAATGAAGTTATCATCTGTTGTGGCTATGGAGGTCGACCCATTCACTGTCAGCTTCACTTCTTCAGCACAAGATAGACCAAGTAATAACAGAAGAATGCAGAAACTTATGACCTTTGCTTCCATGATCTCAAGCTAAAACCTGATGTTTGGACCAAAATCTTTAATTTAATTTGAGGTTAGTTAATGCTACATTGCTGCTTAATAAGGTAGATTAGCGGAATATTTAAAGGAATAGTTGACTTGTGCCCAACTCCGACTATTAATAACGTATCATAACGTAATTTGCTTGTTTCTCAGGAAAATCAAGTGGCACAAGTAGTTCTAACTAGGCCAGTAGTTCCTAGTCCGGTTGATGTCGTAGGAATAGGAATGTCAACAAATATTTTATTTGAATGAATGGATTTTGAGCCAGACATCAGTTCTATTTTTAAGGACGATTCCTTATTGATATTAGTCGTTTCTTAATGTGATCTTACAGCGTATTTTCCTTAAATTTAATATTCTCTTTAGTCATTGTTCTTACTTCTTAGGTGGCTCTTCTTAGTTTGTAATGAGTTCCCCGTCTTCTGTGGGACTCCGGTTTAGCTCATCTATCAACGACCCGAGTTTGCTTTGGGACTCTAGATCAGCTCTCCAAACTTGTTCATTTAGAACTCGTTTGGTATCCCTAATATTGGATATTAAGTCCTACAAGAATTAGGTGTAGGGGGTTAATTTCTTGTTTGGTAGTCTGTATGAGGCATTCGGGCCAAGAAGAGTTAATACAGAAGCCCGCAAAAGCCCGGCACTGTGCGCGTACTAAGTCATACACCTAATTCCTACAATTTCATAGGTATTAACTCTGATTGATTTTCTTGGGTACTGTTGAAAATTTTGGGTACCACCGATTGCCCCTGGTCTGGATTCTTTCATTTTGTGTGTGGTGTTGTGATTGTGGCTTTTAGTATTTTGTCCAAGAACGATGAGTTGCAGTCTGGATTTATTCTGGGTAGTTAGTATTTTGGTTTTGCATATTACAAAATAATAATAATAATAATTATTATTATTATTTAAAAAAAATTTGGGTTTATGGTCAAAGAAGTCAAGGCAATATAAAGGGTTTATGGGCCTATAAGGGTTATTTGGGAAATTCATTAAGAAATGAAGGGTAATTTTGGAAATTCAATGACTAATACTGCTTTTGTGTTTATATACCAAACGCTATATTAAACAACAATAACTCTTTCATATACTACCAAACATAAAATTAAGTCTCCCTATACTCACCTAATCTTACCTAATAAGCCCGAACTATATTAAATGAAATTACCTCTACAAGGCTACCAAACGATTCCTCATGATATTAAAGACGATTCATATATAGGAGACATGAATTATTACAAATATTTTACTGCATTTATTTTGACCTATATGTTTGGCATGTGAACTGAAGTCAAGTTCCTTGTGATTTTTCATAGGCGCCTATCAACAAATTATGTGACTGCGTAACTATAATATCTACATATATATAACACTTGTGTTACAAGTGTGATACAATTTATATACCGATAAACGATTTCAACGACATTTTTTTTCTTAATTAAATTCCCCACATAAGAAATATCAAACGAATATCGAGTACGAGGAACAGTCATAAGTGCAATATGACATACATATAACATCCATTTGAATTGAAAACTTCATATAACGTTACTTGAAAACATAATTTTATACATTAATTACATTTAGCACCTTTTCAAGTTTAAAAATTATAATTAAACCCCTGTTAGTCATTTTATTATATTTTGACTCCTTCTATAAGTTATAAATGACATTAGATCAGTTTTCCGTTAAATTTAGGGTGATGTCATAGATTTTGGGATTTAAAATTTTCATTTATCCCTAACTTAATAGGTAATTTTTCAATACTAAGTTTATCTTAAATTTAAGTTAGAGGTAAAATAGAAAATTCAAATTCCAAAATTTATGACATCTCCAAGTTTTATAGAAAACACATCTGAATTAATTTTTAATTTTTAAAAAGGTCAAATATAATAAAATAAGTAATCGATCTAATTAAAATAGTTGGAACTTCAAATGGTGTTAAATATAATTAACCCAATTCTTTAAATACAATAATAATTCTATATTATTGTACCTACATTACCTATTATATGATTGTTACATAAATCTTTTCTTTGTGGGAATTACATAAATCATAATGCATGACTAGTGACAAATGCAACAAATATATATATATTTCGCGCCCAATAAAGTAGTAACAACTAACAAGTATGATTAAAGATATATTATTAGTATGATTGTGCGATGTCTGTGATAAAAATTGTAAATATTAGGAGAAATCTGAAATCATGTGTGTGGGATGCAATCAAGAAATAGTCATAGTTAGATTAGATTTATGATAAGCTGTCGGGGTGGGGACCACTCGATGAAATGGACCGCCATGTGGGCTAATGGATTTATTTTGGGCCCACCCATTTAAATTCAATTGCGCGCCTAAACATGAATCTTGTTTGTAGCCGGACCCCTATTCCGACCCTTATCCGGGTTGACCCGTTTCGGATGGAAAATTGAACAATTACACATGATAAAATGAAATGGAAATTACAAGTAAAAAAAGGTGAGAAGTATTTTACTTTTAGAATCACTTCACGCGCTCTAAAATTTATGTTCCACATCAACTTCGTTAATTTTATAGTTGCAATTTGCAAATTTGCACATGTGAAGCGTGAACGAATACATCACGAGTTTGAGTTTTATCGATAATAATCGATAATTAGGAAACAACCAATAATTCATTAAAAAAAATGAAAAGTAAAAAAATTTAGAGGTGCAAACAAATTGAGCTTTAGCAAACTTTCTAAACTCCAGTTGGAATCGAGATGATTTTGTTTTTTTTATTTTTATTTTTTTAGCTCGAATTTGAGTTTTATGAAAAATGTGAAGTTGTTTGAACTCAATAAAATTAAAATAGTAATTTTAAGTTTTAAGCTTGATTCGAACTCTAACCGATTAGCGCTCAAGTTTGGCTCATGAGTTCGGTCGATCAACATGCTTATTTTTAGAGTCTAAGATTATTATTATTGGTTAAATAAACTCAAATTTGGCTAATTTACAATCCAACATATCAAATTCGAGTTTGAACTCAAGTTTGTACAACATAATTTTGATGTTATAAATTAACAATAATATACTATATAATTATATCCCCCATCTTTCATTTTTATTAATGTTTGAAACCCTATTCTACCATCAGAAAATATTTTACATTTAAATTACCAAATGCAAACTCAAAATCCCTTTTTTTTTTCACAAATCATTATCATTTTTGCCAACACCCCTACAAATAAATCTCCTCATTAAATTCCCAAAAACACAATTATTACCAGATAATGATATTCAACAACAAATTAATTAACCCCCAATATAGCAATTAACTCACCAAATATATTTCCTTAAATGAAAATTAATCCGCAATAAACAAAAAAGATACCACAAAACCAAACCATCCAACAAAACCCCCACAAAAGATGCATAACTGAAAACCCAAATCCCAAACCAATTAATAGAATTTCAAGGAAACCGAAACATAATTAAAAAACCCTAGCATCCCCAAAACACAATAATCAACAAACAGCGGGGTCAAAACACAATTTACCCAAAGTACAAGGACCTTTCAGCAAACAATTTCCAGAGTCTTCCTTTTTATATATCATTTGTTTTCCCTCCCAAGGCTCCTCTTTTATAACGTTTTGTGCTTTTCGCATTTGGTGTGTAAAAACTTCACTTCACTCACCACACTACAACACATGGCTAACAGCTGTGTGTAATGTGTGTAGTGTGTGTTTTGGTGGGTGTTTGTGGGGTCTTCTCTTTTGTCAGCACAAGAAAAATCCATTCTTTTTCTTTATCTTTTACTTCACTCTTCACTCACTGGTGATTAATATTCTTCGCCTCCGTTTCCCGCTCCTTCTTGAATTTCATTATTTTTGACCCTTTTTGTTTGTTGCTTCGCCTAATTTTGTGAGGGGGTGTGTGTGGTGTAAAGCAAAAGGAGAAGGATAGGGGGATAGGAAAGGGTACTAATTTAGGGAGTTGAAGATGGGGGAAGGAGTTGAGGATGTTGGGAAAGGGAGTGGTAAGGAAGAGGGATTTGAAGTGATGGATACTCCGGAGAGGAGCAAGAGCACTCAGATCGCGGCGTCCATTGGCAAATTTGAGGTTTGATTTGTGTTTTTGAGGATAAAGTTTGTGGCTTTAGTGTTCTTGGTTGAGTTCTTCTTCTGGGTTTTTTTGGGTTTTTTGTAATTTGTTGGGGTTGTTAAGTGATGCTGGATTTGAGGTGTTTGAGTGCTGGAAGTGGTGTGGGAAGTGGGTTTTGAGTGTTTTGTTGAAATTGAAGAAATTTACATTTTTTTTTGCTTTGAATGATTTTGGGTGTTTGGTGTTTTCTCTAAATTATGTGGAGGAATGCTGCATTTGTTGGTTTTTTTTTTGTTTTGGGTGTGAATCTTGGATGTGGGGGTTTTGATCTGATGAACAAAAGCTATTTCCAGCTAATTCTTGCTGAGTTTGTCAAATTTGGTTTTTGACTCGAAATCTTATTAATTTTTATTGAAATGTCTTTTCTGCTTCTTCTTCTTCTTGTTAATTATTGGAGAAAAGGGGGAAAGTGCATTGGAGCAATTTATGAATGGAAGTATGAACATGCCTTTTCTGAGATATCCCCCCTCTTTCGAAATTTCAATGTTGTGCGAATTCTTGTTATATTAGGAAGTGCTACTTAAAGATTTGGTAGATGTGTTTCTGAGATGTAATAACACTACTTTTTCTCGAGTCCTTCAACCAAGAATTGATTTTTGACTCGGGATATCTCCAGATTTGGTGGAATTTTATATCTGGGTTTCCTTTACTGTAGTTAATCATGAAATGTCATGAAATTTTAAGTTTCCATCTGTGTGCTCTCTTAGTGTCAAAAATGTGGATCGATCTTATGTTTTGGTCAACTGGAATAAGTTTTTGAGTCAATGTCCGCCATTACTATTTCTTCTGTTAATTTCTTCTTTATTTTTTTTCTTCTGTTCTACCTCCAGCAAATCTCCTTCAACTTCATTGCTCTAATTATTTCTCAGATATTCTATCCTTTCAGTTTTGTTTTCTAACTCCATTCATGAGTGAGTAGCATCTCGGTCTCGTACACATTTCTGAAAATGACGATTTCTTGTTACTACAAGTTGCACTTTTTTTTGTTCTAGTTTCTTGTTAATTGGTTGGAATTCATCTGTCATGTATTGATAATAAGCAGGTCAAGTTTATGTGTTAAACTGTTTTCTAACAAAAACTTGTGTTCTTTTGACAACAGGACTCTCCTGTCTTTAACTTTCTCAACAGCCTTTCCCCGATCAAGCCAGTTAAATCCATACACATCACTCAGACGATCAATCCTCTTAGTTTTGCATCCCTTCCATCTGTTTTCACGTCACCCCATGCTACCTCTATCAAAGAATCAAGATTTCTTCGAAGGTAATTGCAAACCACTTTTGTAGCAATAATTACCTCTGTTTGCTTTATCATTCTTTCTTAAACTGTTTTTTCTTGTTTCAGGCATCAGCTTTCAGATCCATCAAAACCCGAGTTCTCTTCTGACGAGGGGACAGCAGCTCATGACACAAATACGGTTAATAAGGTTTGTAGTACGCAATTGGGTGAGCATCAAGAAAATGTGAATCCAAGGGAATCCGATAGTGAATTAGCTGCAGAGCAACCTTACGATTGCTCGAAATTTGTAGTTGATTTTCCTGAAGATTCCGAATGTAATAGTCCGGACCCCACCTTAAGAACTGGCTGCAGTCTGAAGGGCAAAGAACTTGCAGATTATGCTAGCAATTCTTCAGCACTTGTTCCAAGTGTACAAAATGGCTCCCAAATTGATCACAATAAAGAAGGGACGTCGTGTGATTGGGAGAATTTGATTTGTGAAGCTTCCGATTTGTTAATATTTGAATCACCAGATGTGCCAAACATGCACACTCTTTGTGTAGTGGGTCCCCCTGAAGGATGTGATCAAGAGAATTTGTCTACACAGCCTGGAGAAGGAAACGAGATGATTGACAATGCTCAGGCCCATGACAATCCTGGTGAAAAGTCGGATTATGAGGTAAAAATTGCATCCCGTTTGGAATTTAATGTGCTGTGTATTTGTATTTATATCTGCTGAGTTCCTTTTGTCCTCTATTTTCTTTAGAATTTTCCTGGTTTTTACCGTGGTATGAGGAGGCGTTGTCTTGTTTTCGAGATGGGCGGGGCCCGGAGAAAGCATTTGGATGAGAATTCAGGCTCTGATGATGCTTC
Source organism: Lippia alba (assembly GCA_037834125.1). Lineage (NCBI taxonomy): Eukaryota > Viridiplantae > Streptophyta > Magnoliopsida > Lamiales > Verbenaceae > Lippia > Lippia alba. The sequence continues at coordinate 7,819,505 of JBBMKE010000008.1, forward strand.
TCTCTTGATGCAATCTGATGGCTGTGGTTCTTCCACCAATGATCAGAAATTAGTCCCAACGATAAAGTCGGGGAATGAATCCTCACGGTGTGTTTTGCCCGGCATTGGCCTGCATTTGAATGCTCTTGCTGCAACTCCGAAGGACTATAAAATTGTTACTCATGATTCTTCCGCTCC
>JBBMKE010000008.1:7892049-7902642 GCA_037834125.1 Lippia alba
ATAAGAGCCCGAAGTTCATGAACTGTACGAGGTCCTCCCAAACCTCGACAGTTCCAAAAGAGGAGACTCATTGGGATGGGCGGGGCTGTCGCGCAGCCTCCGCCGGAACTGATATAGTATGGGAAACAGAAATATTCGAAGGAATTGAGCGTTTTTTCTGGTTGGGTAGAAGGGTGGGGTCAGACGGATCATCAGGGAATTTTCTTTTTTCCGTATTGGTAGAAATGCTACAAGAAGTTGGAGCTTTTGGGCCAGAGGGAGTGCGTGATTTAGTCTGCTTTCTTGTGGTTTTTTTCGAGTGCTGAAGCGAGAAAGTAGGAGTGTCAGCATTGGAAGTGAGGGGGGAGAGAGTATGATGATCGAGTAGAGGAGGGACGGTGACCAAAGCTTTTGCGTCAAGGTGGAGGATCTCGGTTGGGAAGGGGGCATGGGGATCGGAGACGTGAGGGGCTGTGATCATTAGATTGTTATGCTCTAGAAATGTATTTGACAAAGAATTGGTAATGAGAGCATCGACATCAGACGAGTCCGGGAGGTTGATGTTAGTGGGGAGTTTATTGGGCTGGGACAAAAGACTAGAATATGTCTGGGAATTGTTTTTTTGGGCCGGGCCATTTAATATGGGAGAGGTGGAGGGCCCATTCAAAGATTGTGCTAGTTTGTTTACTTCACTGTCAATAGCCATGGGGGTATCTGGGTTATAAATTGGGCTTTGGTTATCTTTTGGGTTTATATTTCCATGAGAGGTAGAAGGCTTATAGGAGATTGGGCCTTTGGCTTTTTGAAGTGGGCTTGGGGACTTATCAAGGCCTAGGTCAGAAAGAGATTCATTTTCTCCCACAATAAAAGTAGACGAATTAGAGTTTGGGATCTGGGATTTCTCAGAGAGTACGGGAGAAGAGGCGTGTCGCAGAGAGTCAGAAGATGATGAGGGGTTGGTAGAAGTTTGAAAAATACGAGGAGAGTTTGGAGATTTTGGTTCTTGGTCTAAAAAGATTGCGGCACCAGAAAAGTTGGAAGAACGTGATTGCAGATTGTGAGAAGTGGAGTAAAGGGTTTGGTGAGATGCTACAGGCATGTGTGAATACAGGTTGGAGATTTGGTTGTCAGTCTTCTGTGTACAGGGATTTGGTAATTCAGCCCTGTCACCATCAAAAGGATAGTCCAGAGCTTCTTTGGGAGACGTGAATTTTGGCCGGAGATTGACGGAAGAGCGGCCAGCCGTGTTTTCCTTCCAACCGGAGCAAGATGGGGCTGCTGTAGCCCTAAGCCACGGGCCAAAGGGATAGTCTGGTCCTGGATCTTGAAAACCCTCTTCGCATTGTTTGGAGCACACCTTTGCAAGATGATCCAGTTTTCCACAGATGTAACAGAAATTCGGAAGCTTCTCATAGGTAAAAGTGATCAAAATCTCTTCACTCCCATCTTGGTTTTTTATCTTCATGGCTCTGCAGAGAGGCTTTGTGACATCTAAGCCAACCCGAATTCTGATCGCTGAAGAGAATCTGTATCCATTCTTAGTTGCATTGTCAAGTTCTTTGAAAACCCCCAATTTGTTTCCTATGTAGTTGGCCATGGCTGGATTGCGTTTAGCTAAGGGGAGGCCATGAACCAGAACATGGAAATCACATTGATCAAGTTTCACAGTGAGTGGGTCTGCATTGCTATCTATGGACTTACAGACAATAAGACTCTTTTCAAACATCCATGGAACTCCATTGAGAAATCTTCTCCTATCCACCTCATGATGAAAGATAATGAGGAATCGACCATTGTCAAGCTTGTTCATTTCCATTCCTCGGATGGAGTTAAAAGCGTTTTGTAATGTAAGTTTCACCGCTTCAAACTTGAAGGTCCGTTGAGATAGAATTTTCCCAACCACCCAAAATTGGTCTGTTGGGTTTTCACATTTCCATGCTTCATCAGGGGCCACCCAACCATGTTCCTCTTCTGCAGTTAGAGAGAGGGCCCTATTAACCCAAACGAGATTATCCTCCATGGGGTGGAATGATGCACCTATCAATTGCTTGTGCTTGCCCTTCCTTGAGACAAACCTGCTAGTCCGTAAGTAGAAAACAGAGTCCTGGTAGAGATGGTAGAAAACAGAGTCCTGGTAGAGATGGATTGAGATGAAGAAAACAAATTCCTAAAGCCAAGAGTCCCTTATACAAGGGAAACGTGATCACTCATGCGAGAGAAGAGGTCCCTCATGCGAGAGAATGTGTGTGACTAATGACATACATGATTCATTCATTCATTCAATATACACTTTTTATATGGAAAATTGGAAATTAATCACTCACAATATTAGATTTTCTGTTCTTCCTAAAATATAATTTAATTGTACTGCTGGGATTTTTATTTTTTTGTGATGTATGTACTGGGAAATTGATATGGAACTGAAGATATGAAAAGGAGAGTTGTGGTTTCTGGGCATATCCGGTTAGATAACCCACCAAAAAAGAACTGAAAAGTAGCTGCACAGAAGAATTAATGCTCCTCGTGCGTTGCAGAGAATTCTTTCCAAGGTTTTCTGTCCTTTTTTCTTTTTTCCTTTTTTTTCTGGGGGGGTTTATTGCTAAATGCATAATTTTGGTTTTATTGTTATGTGATTTATGTAAATGTTAAGTTAATTATAGGCTAATTTTTGTTTCTTTTTGGTGTTGGTCACACTTCACGATTCTCGTGTGAAAATACTGATTAGGGATCATGGGAAGAGAATATGAGCTACTATTTACTTCGTACAGATAATTAATTCAATAAAATAATATTTATAAAAGTTTTTGGCCAAATTTGTAACTTTAAGTAAAGAATGTTTAACAAAGCTTTGATATGAATTCTTGGATTAAAAAATTTGTAGCCAGAGCATTAAGGGTTACTTACTTACTTTTACCGACGTGCAGTTAGCTTAAGTAGAAATGAACTTAAATTTATTTATATAAAATTTTGTATTTGAACCTTATTAATGTAAAAAATTATATTAAGAGAGATTTCTGTAAAGATTATTTTCAGTATTTCAAGAAATTAGTTCATCACTCAATTAGGTAGATGACAATTAGGAGATCCAAAAATTTAAGGGTTACTTGTTAAATTTGTAAAATTAAATTAATTGAAGTTATTTTTATTTCACATGATAAACAAAGTTATCAAACAACACTTGAATTGGTCAACATGATTGATTTAAGTGGTTAAATTTATTTATTTTTGGTTAATAACCCGGGTTCGGATCCGGTCACTTGTGGTATTTGAGTGTGTAAAAAAAATTACACTTGAATTGATGCTAACTGGGCTAATCTCAAAGCCCAGAGTCCAGGACCATACATAACATGGCCCATATACCATGCGATCCAACTTTCATTATGGCCCAAAAGACTAAATCTTCTTATCTTATTATAACTTGTGGGTCTAGAAATTTCGGTATTCAAATAATCCCATAATCTAATTCCCCAATAACAGATTTTTACAAAGCCATCAGAAAAGGTTAAATTAACAAATACCACTCAAATCCAATGGCTACCAACCCCCCACGTGTCACGCAGCCACGCTACAACACCCAAAAGAGTCCAAAATCATGATTTTCATTTAATCCCACGACAACAATTGACCATCACCAAAATCAAGAAAAGCTTCAAAACCATGGCGATCGAGGTAATTAATAAAATGACGAAATAACTTTATTCAGATTTCTGCGGCGCATTCCTTTTATTTCTCGGAAACCCATGATCTTTTTGGGAGCAAATTTAAGAAGATTTACTGAATTTGTTGCTGTAGGCATGGTTCATGCAAGAGAGTGACGATGATCAAAGGCTCCCTCATCACAAGAATCCGCCCGAGTACGTTTCGTTGGAGCATCCGGCAGATCTTGGAGTTCTGTACTGGAATTTGGATCCGAGTAAATATGAGGATGACCCAGAATTGAACAAGATTAGACAATCCAGAGGATACAGTTACATGGTATGGCATTGTGTTTAGTTTAATTTCTTATTGTGTTTGATGTTTGCACTCTTTCGTTTTAGTTTTGGTGCTAAAGTTTCAATCTTTACTGCGCTGTTTGTTTGATGTTCAATAGATTCGAGAGTGTAATTAGTTGAAATTTAGTGTAAATTCCGAAGCTTGAGTGCTGTGATGCCAGATTATCGGGAAATATAGTTGATAGAGCTGCTTATTGGCTTGTCCACTACATGTTCGACGAAAGTCCTATTCCAAAACTTGCGTTCTTGACTGCTAGTTTAATGTGAATTTCACTAGTGATTACTCTTGCAATAGCATAACCATCTTTTCTTGGGGTGGTTTTAAGGATTTGTTGGACTTGTGTCCTGAGAAAGTGGGCAACTATGAGCAGAAGCTGAAGAACTTCTACACGGAGCACATACATGCTGACGAGGAGATACGTTACTGTCTCAAAGGGAGGGGTTATTTCGATGTGAGGGACAAGGGTGACAGGTGGATCCGCATCTTGATCAAGGCTGGGGATCTCATCGTATTACCGGCTGGGATCTACCACCGTTTCACCCTTGATACCAGCAACTATATCAAGGTACGTACATACGGTGTCACAACCCCATTCGCGTATATTCAGTTGATGATGAGATTGTTTTACTTACGAACTATTTCCTCAGTTGATGAGACTGTTCGTGGGAGAGCCGGTGTGGACCCCGTTTAACCGACCACAAGAGGGGCATCCGGCGAGGAAGGAGTACATCAAGAGCTTTGTTAATGACAAGGTTGGATTACCACTTGAAGCTCATTGAGGATGTCATTCGAACATCACGAGTCTTGTATCAAATTTATGTCCTAATTGCTAGTATATGGACTTATATCCTTGAATACAAACTATTAAAGCATGTCAATAGAGAAAATCAGTGTTGTATATCTTGATGTCTTGTACTTGAAGCATGTCATGTCACTAATAATTGATGGTATTTGTATTTACTATTTACGGTGGTTGCTATGAGTTTCTTTGCTGTGTTCATGTTGACTATGTTTCATTTCGTTTCAACATTTGATGTGCAAGACCGTATGAGGATCAATTAATGTTCAAAGTGCAAGAAAGGCAATGTTACCATGAACGTTAATCTTCAACCGGTATTTCAAATTTAATTAATATTAAATTATTGACGGATTAATTCAACTAATTCTAACACTATAGTATATATATGGAAATCTTATCCCAAAGTTCGGTATGACTGGATCTAACCAATTAAAAAAGGCAAGTACTATATTATATATGCTATTTGATTTGTCACTTTTTCTATTTTTTTTTTAATTAATAGAGACGAAAGATAACAAAGTGATCTTATATCAAACAACCTGTCTTCTTGTAGTTGGATCACCAAGCTTTGGAATGCTCCAAACTTTACATGAGCATCCAAATTTGGGTCAATATGTGCATAAACACTCCTGAACAAGGTTTTAGCGTCATGCCAAATATGTCTGAGGAAGAAGAGCAAAGCAACCGAAGCATGACCAACTTGGACTACCAAAAAACACCATCACATTTTAAAGTCGTTGATCTAATTCAAAATTTTCACCCAATTGAGCTCATCTAGCATATTTTTTCATAGTAGCAAGGTCGCTATAGCTGACATCATTGAATTTGCCACCATAAAACTCAACTGTTACACCGACTTGTTCAACACTATAATTCAATTCTGCCATTCGAGAACAAATATCAGCTCTAACAATTCGATTGCGATATATACCAAAAGTATTGAAAATGTTTAAAAAGTAGGCATACGGCATACAAAAAGCTCACGCCTTCTGATAAGGATAATATTCCGAGATACGTTAGAGCCGTACCAAGCTCCGGGATAATCCGGCAAAGAACCCGCCGGCGGGTGAAATTTGGGGATTGAAGAGAGAAAACAGAAATTTAGGTTTAACGAAATTGATATTGAATTGCTTAATGAAAAATTAGAGAGTTCAACCCGACTTAACTACGATCCCATAAACGAGGGATAACTAAGCAAAAACACAAATAAGTACGTACCAAACCTAAATAAGAATAACTGACTGCATAAGGAAAATACTAATAGGATTAGGACTCTGCAATAGGGATGGCAACGAGCCGAGCCGAGCCAATGTGGCTTCTTTCGAATTCTGCTACTACGCCGCACCACCGACGCCCTCATTGCACCCATCATCTTCATAAAGCAGCACATGAACACCCTGCGCATCAAGCTGCTCACTCAACCGCACCCCATCTCCAGACCTGCTAACGTCCCCATGCACATCTCCAAGAGCCAACACCTTATCACCTTCTATATCTTAACCTCAAACTGCTATTCCATCTCCGTTATTATCGAAACACTCGTCCTCTTATTACACAAATTTTGATGGAGTCAAACTTTAACTAAAACTACCATAAATATATTGAAATTATATTACACCAACGGCGTCAGCAAATATTTTCTCTTAGTCATGACCTTGAAGTCAACCTCAATATATTCAATCTCATGATCCACGCCACTACGTAACGTGACCCATAAATATTATTATTAAAAAAAAAAGAAAATATTCTGATCTTGAGCCATTCATATTTCGTAATAGAATTTGATTTTTCTTTCACGAAATGACCAAAATACCCCCGCCGACCATCCCACGTTCAATTAACCTAGACGCATACACAAGCGTCGTAGGTGAAGGACAGATCGGTCATTAGGCAAAGATCTTATCACAATATAAATTGCTCAATTCTCTGCGTTGCAGCAGAGTAGCTAAATTTCCATCAAAGGTGAAAACTTTGAAAAATGGGTTCCGTTGGCAAGGTATGTGAATTCTTCAATTGTAGTTCTCTTGCCTTTGCGATTGCAGATTTGAGTTCAGTTGAATTCGCTTGGTAATTCATGATTTGTGTTCTGTTTGTTAGATTCGTTTCATTCTTCCTTTGTTTTTGTTCGAGGTTTGAGGTTTAATCATGCTATATCGGGGGATTTGCGTGTTTTTGTATGGGTTATGCGATTATTGTGTTAGTAGTGTGTGTAAAAGTAGGGATATGTTATGTTGAATTGTTGTGGGAGGTGTATTCTGATGCTTAGCAAAAAGTAATCATTCTTTTTAGGGTTAATAATCAGGGATACCCAGCTTTTGGGGGCTTGCACGTTGCCCCTCAGCCTTTGAATTTGTGCGAATTTGTCTCCTAATTTTTTTAATTTTGTGCCGGTAGCATTCCTTGAAGTATTTTCTTCAATCATGCTAGTCGAACTAGAGCTACAGCATGAAAGGATATGAGGGATAGATCAAGAGAAATTTTCCCTCTAATTCTTTGCATCAACTTATTTCTTCAATTCCGGATGATTCCTTTAACATTTTTCAGTAACTTGCACCAGTAAATTACGCGCTTCAAATGTTGAATTAGTTCCTGTCTCAAACGAGAGATGTGGGAGGGTAGGCAAAAGAGTTATTGATTTTTGAACAGACATTCTAATTGAGTTAATTATGTTAGGGTTCCTGTAAAGTACGTTTTTGAATAATCTATGAGTGCGAACAATTTGAAAACAGTGAAAGATATAGACGGAAATTGTAAACTTAAGTTGATGAAAAAGTAAATTAGCGGAATACTCGTTTGATTCTGCCGGAAAATGACTCAGGGGTGCAGATGCACAAATTAAAAAGGTTATAGGTTGGTGAGCAATATGGAATACCCCCAACTGATTTCCCCTTCTCTTAATCAATATTTTGTTTCTTTTATCTTTTGGTAGTGATTTGCTTGGTTAATGAGGTATTGGATCTTGATAGCTGTGAACTTTGTATGTGATATAGATGCAGTTGACCAACACCATTCTCATGTTCTTGATTTGTGATTTGCTGAATAATAGTTAAGGTTAATTAGGTTGATAGCAGAACAAAGAATGGTGGAAAATAGGACTCATGGGAGAATATGTCTATCCTTAACATGAAGGAAATCTTGATTTATGAATCGCAAGTGGATGAAATGAATATGATATGAAGTATGATGAGGATTTTGTGACCTTATAAGCTCACAAAGTATGATTAGGATTTTATGAACTTAAAAAAAAAAATGTTATGAATTTCTACGTACAAGATCTGTTTTTGTTAAGTTCTTCCAGGCTTCTTCTTCAAGTTGTTTGTTAAGTTTCCTTCCTTTTATGGAAATGTTTAGATTTGTTCTGTTGGTAGAAAGCAAGCTTAGTGGTTCTTTGCCAAACAGAAGGCAAATCTCTTCTTATATCTATATTTTCCTCGCCTTGTTACTAACTAGATAATTACTTCTTTCAGGACAACAGGGAAGAAGTGATTCAGGCATGGTACATGGATGACAGTGATGAAGATCAGAGACTTCCTCATCACCACAATCCTCCACAATTTGTCTCTTTTGAAAAACTCGATGGTATGCATTCTCACAAGTCTTATTTGTAAAACAGATAATCATGTTTTTAGCTTTGGAACTAAGCTTGTTTATTTTATTATAGAGCTGGGAGTAGTTAGCTGGAGGTTAGATGCTGATAACTATGAAACAGATCCAGAGTTGAAGAAAATTCGTGAAGATCGTGGTTATTCTTACATGGTATGTTGGTTCATAAAGTGAGGGGACAATTTGTTGATCTTCCTTCAAATATAACTAATTAACTTTAAGTGGAATATGAATTAATTGGAATCTTTAACATTATTTAAGGACTTCTGCGAAGTTTGCCCAGAAAAGCTGCCAAATTATGATGAGAAGATCAAGAACTTTTTTGAGGAACATCTTCACACAGATGAGGAGATCCGCTATTGTGTGGCAGGGAGTGGTAGGTTTATGATGTTTCAATCTTTATTCTTTCATTCTTTTCAACAACAGAACAAAAGGACTTTTCATATAAGAAATACTGATAATCTGCTCAACCTAAAAGATATTTGTTTATTTTGAAGGTTATTTTGATGTTCGTGACCGCGATGAATCTTGGATCCGCATATGGGTGAAGAAAGGGGCGATGATTGTTCTGCCTGCTGGAATTTATCACCGTTTTACTCTTGATTCAAACAATTATATCAAGGTAAATGCAGAAGACCATGTACTAATCCCGTTATTATTTGAAGTATAGTTTATAACTTAACTGATTCTTGTATCAGCTATTTTTTCTCAACCTAACAAGGGAAAGAATAGAAACAGATCCTAAATCATGTGTTGAGAACGATTTAATCTGACAATCTCCACATTTTACTCGATATATTAGCATCATCATTGGAAATTCATTTCTTGACCATAAAACCTATATATGCAGGCAATGCGACTATTTGTTGGCGATCCTGTATGGACTCCATTTAATCGTCCTCACGATCATCTCCCTGCAAGGTACGTCTCTCTTCTCAGTACCCTACCCCCCATCCATGAAAAAGAAAAGAAAAACAAGAACTTGGAAGATTAGAGAATAATAGTAAGAGTATTTTTATATGCAGGAAACAGTATGTTGAAACTTTTGTGCAGAAGGGAGGTGCTGATCAAGCTGTCAATGCTGCAGCCTAAAAACAACGTTGTTCAAAGTTCTGGGGAATTGATTCCATTTATACGACCTGTTTAATAGTTTTCATGTAACATGATGAGTTTGCCAAAATAATGGACCTGACTAGTCAGAATGGTTCAGAAATGGCTTGCATTGAATGCTCCCACTCTTATTATACTATCTATCAAAGTGCATGGCTGTTTATTATTGTTGGTCATTTATTTTGTCACAGTTCAGATTCGTCCTTTATGTACCAGAATTAGGCACCTTCAACTCCGGTCATGTCATAACCTCAACCTGTGTCCTGTCATATACGAAAGTACAATACGGATGTTAATTTCAAATAATGGCAACAGGCTCAGGCTGACCTCTATGAACGGACTTTTACCTAGGAAGGTTGACGGGTGGATCGACATTCCCCTAACTATAAAGAAAATATAGCATATTTAGTCCCGTTTCGGGGCCGGGCACGAAAAGGATTATATATGTTAATGTTTAAAATATTATTGATTAAAATTTAAATGTGAGTGTTTTCTTATGAATTATTTCATCATCAGATTTTTTTTTTTTTTGTACACTCTACATTATAGATGAATAAAAAATTACTATGTTAATTATATTGTAGGTTGGGGGTTGGGGGAGTGCAGCAGACAGAATTATACTGTCTTTCATATCCAGATTTTTTTTTTAATTTCTTTTTACAAAAAGTATTTTGTTCTTATACGATAATACTCAAGGTTGGTTGGGTTTTTTTTTTTATTAACATTTAGCTCCCTTGTTTTTAGTGATATTACAAACAAGGCCTGCTATTTCGTTTTTCTACAAATATGTATGTCCCCGGCATATATTTTCCCTTTGTAAGCCCCAATTCGGCTAGGGTTTACTTGAACTCCGTAATTTTGTCTTTTGATTTCCAAAAATGCCTTCCGAGACTATTAAGTAGTTTCTAGTAAGCTCAAGGCTAGTTTTATTGTAACACCCCGTGTTTCAAGATTGACCAGGTATGACGTCACGTGTGACGCCCCGATCGTTTGATCGTACAGGTATGTCGTCTGCAAAATTATTTGCGCGATTTAAATTCATTTACTTACGTATTTATGTGAATTATTATGCGATTATTTGAAATAATTGTCGATGTGATCTATTTGAC
>JBBMKE010000008.1:7909802-7920151 GCA_037834125.1 Lippia alba
ATTGTATATATTGTTATGAAATTTTGAGGCCGGTGTGCCGTTGACTGTTATTGTAAATATTGATCATGATGGATATGATATCGTTATATTATGCATGTTTTGGTATTGTTTGATTGGTCACAGGGTTAGTTTCCGCCTAGCCAGGATTGATTTTCTATTGTCACCCGTTCGCTATACGTTTGATTCATGTATAGGTTTTCCATTTCATATGTGAATCGAGCTATAGTGCTGGGGATGTGGCGCTCTATCGTTAAGGGTGTTACACGCATGGCTGCTGCTTACAATCGGAAGGTACGAGCACGCAATTTCCAGTGGGGGACTCGGTGCTCAGGCGAGCAAATGCGTTAAAGCCCATCGGGAAGCTCGGCCTTAGTGGGAAAGGACCATACAAGGTGGTAAAAGTGGTAGGAAGATGTGTTTACGAGCTGGAAGACGCCGAAGACAGTAGGTTGTTCTGGCCGTGGAACACCACGAACTTGAAGAAGTTTTATGCTTGATATAATAATAGCCCGCAACAGGCCAAGAGGGGGCTGTTTACCAGCTAGCACGCCGTGGAAGAGCACCAAGAGACACCATTGAGTTATACTTATCCCATGTACATATTTATACCTGATGGTTGATGATGGTAGGCTGCACCTTGCGGATTGAGTGACCAACATACGTCCCGGAGAGGACTTGGTGAATGATACGAAGCTTGAGAAGTGAGAATTGTGATCGGTTGAAAGGAAAATTGTGCGTTGATTATGCAAATGCCTTGGGAAGGAGTTAACCGATCGTTCCTTGGAGCTCCGCTCCCCCTGCTTCACCAGTCGGGACTAGCCACCCCACGCGGTAAGGCAGTTAGCCACAAAAGCCGGAGTGATTGCTCTTGTGAGACGAAGTCCCACTGCCATTCGAATAAAAAAAAAGCGAGATATGAAAAAGGGGTCGGATGGAATACCCTGAACACTCATTTGGAAGGATGACTTCCTAAATTAAAGCTCATTCAAATTATGCAGTGGCGATAACCGAAGTGTTTTCCCCACACTCAATAGCATTCAAAGGTACGCAATTTTTAGCATGAATTGAAAATGCTTCATAAGAATATCAAACTATTCAACAGGCCCGCAGAGACAGGATCAAAAGTAAAGCGTCCCCACCAAACGGGGTCTATGCATCAATAAAGTTTTTGGAACCAAAAGATAAAGTTTAACTAGCAAATGAAAGCTACCGTTCAATGCAAATATTACAAAATAAGTGAAATGAAGGGATAGCTAAAAGCAGCCCGCGACTTAAGCCTACTGCTCCTTGTCACCAATTGTTGTTGCTGCACCCTGCTGATATCAACATTCTTAGCAGGCGGATGACCACCCGCCTCCTCATCCAATAGGGTAGCATCCAACAACTCTTCTACACACGCCAGGAACTCCAAGGCATGGTCAACGTCTAGAACAATGGTCTTGCTGCTGGAGCCACGTCCCCCGCTACCTCCCAGCATGTCGCCATCTTTGGAAGAATGGTCAGAGCCGCTAAGACCTGAAGAGAAGCAGGTGGAGAGAAGCTAAATGTGGAAAAAAAATACTAAGTACAAAGAAGAGGAGAAGGCAGGAGTATGATACCTGGAATGGAAGCAGCAAAGGAAGCGAGGGCCTGTGTAAGGGTTGCAAAATTATCAAGGAAGGACGAACTGGTAGCTGGTGGAGCACGAGAGCCTGTGTAAGGGCTGCAAAATTATCAAGGAAGGACGAGCTGGTGGCTGGTGGAGCACGTTGGAAGCTACCCGTATACGAGGTGGAACCTAGCTGGTAAGCTAGGAAATTAGGCAGCACCCCCCCCCCACACACACACAAGCAGGCTGAGAAAGAAGAAAAACATGCTGGAAAACGGAGTCAAGGAGACGGGGAGGAGGCCGAAAGCACGTCGAAATGGTCGAATTAGGGAAACCTTCAAGCGAAGACCCGGTGATCACCTATTCAGCTATCGGGCAGTTGTACTCATTTTACTCATAGGGGTTTTTCCCCACTCGATTTTCCCTTATGGGGTTTTTAACGAGGCAATTCCGCCATACCAAGACCCGTGGCAACTATCTCACTTGGACCACGTGAATAAGTCCTTGATTTTTACTCCCGAACTCGAACAAGTTCGACTACGAGAGTAGGGGGAGTGATGATGCTAGGAGAAATATTGCCTTCCGGCTCAGACGAAAGGCCCAATAGAGTTAATATAACAGCCCGACGTAGAAGCCCAAGAGCAGGTCATTTGCAGCCTGCTCTCTAGTCCAGCAACCCGTAAAGCTGGCTGATTCCTTAAAGCCCAAGAGGAGGACCCAAGAAGGGAAGCCCTAACAGCCTCTCCTAAATATGATGAGCCTCCCAGCAGCCAAAACAACGTGGATTAGGATTTTTCCACGTTCAAAAAAGGATGAGAGAAGAGTTAGCAGGAGGTGGGACTCTAGAAGGAGGATAAAAGCAGGCTGCTGCATACACAAGCAGGCCATTAGCAGCTCTCAATTTCTCTCCAACTCTCATTTTTCTCTCTAGCTCTTTGGCAATTAACGTCTACTGCAATTCCAGCTCTTTTGTACTCTTAAGAAGATTATTCTCAACAATCAATACAAGGATTTATCGGCTTTTTTCATATCTCTATTTCTTGCATTTACGATTATTATTCTTTGTTATTTCCTTTATCGCATAATTAGTTTTGTCTCTAACATTAATCCCCTTAATTCTTAATTTTAGTGGTGTAAATCTACCAACATCAAAGTCTTAACATACAATTACATATTAAACTACATGTAGTTCATGTCGATTATCAATAAATCAGAAAAGAAAATTAGAATTAAATAACTTGCAATTCTTATCGATTATCAACAAAATCTGTTTTTTTTTTTTCACATTATATTATATACACAAGAAGCTAGTTAAAGTTAGAAAAGGTAGGTCATTAGTCATCTTAATGATCATTTTTTATTATTTAATTCTCCAAATTAAAGTTAAGAAAGTTCAGGATCTTCCATCCCGGATTTGACCTTTTGTAATCTTTAATGCTGGTTCTACATCCATCCGGAACCTCCATTTCAATTATTATTATTATTATTATTATTATTATTATTATTATTATTATTATTATTATTATTATTATTATTATTATTATTATTAAAATCTTGCATATTAATTCACTTGTTTTCTTCTATACTCATTATTTCATGCCCTTTACCCAACGACCCGTGCCTTGGAATTTAATAATATTAATCAATTAATTTAATGAAAAATTTTGATTTACTTTGATTGCTTTCACAAGTTCTTGAATTTCCTTTTAAAAGGAAATAAATATAAAATATTTTATCTCAAAACGAACCAATTAATTTCATCATATAAGTGAGTTGTCACCTTTAAAAAAACAATGGGGCACACAACCATATTATATTCTAATCTTCTTATGTTTAATAATAACAATTATAATATATAGTATTCTGAACTTTTGAAGTTCTAGACGTGGATGAACGTCTTTCATGTTTCAAATAAGTATTTTAACACTAAAAAACGAAATTAAATCCAAACAGATCTTCACTTTTGCTTTTTCCACTGAAATCTCAGCTAATTATATCATAGACAAATTGAAGGTTTTATTTATTAATACGGTCAAATATATAAATAGTATGAGTATATATGCTTTAGCAGAGCCCAATTGCGGCGGGGGCACGCACGTATACATGTAACATTGATTTAATAATTAGATTAAAAGTATAATATATTAGAAAGTCGATTGATATTTTTGTCTCTTGCCACAGAGCTGCAGATATTTTTTGACGGTTCATTTGTTTAGGGTTTTCCAATTTCCCATATCCAAGCCTAACTTCACCAACGTTAAGAAAAAAAAAAAATATATATATATATATATATATATATATATTGATGATTAAGGCTATATATAGTAATGTTTATTATTATTATGATTATTAATCTCTTATCATCAAGTAATGTAGTTTAACAAATCGATAATATATTAATTTGATGAGAGTTTTCACATTCAAACTATTGAGCATGTAGAAAGAATTTGATATCTTAACCGTTGGATATGACTCGAGATCATTATAAAGGAGATGGAAAATTAGTAATCGGCGACACAGTATGATCATATCTTAAAAATCATGCAACTTAATGCATTTTTTTTACTGGAACATGATTTTGCCGGTCAAAAACCCGACCCATGGGACAAACTTCTTATCCACCACGCGTAAATTTTGACGGACAAAATTAGTTTTCGATAAAAAATGTACACTAAATCACTTTGATTTTGAAAATATAGTCTTATTTTACCATCTAAAAATGAAATGTAACAAAAGATTAAATTAATATGGTATACTAAATTTGTAATTTTGCATCAAGAATATATAGAAAATGAATGCAAAATCTTGACTGTTGTTACATTATTAAGGCAAGTGAAATGTAAAAGATTCCAAATTTTTCAATCTAATAACATGTAACATAAAATGCAGAATTACTCTATCCTTTTCTTTTTCCCTTTTTTCAACCCTTGTCTTGAATTCTTATTCATTATAAATTGAAAATAAAATAAGTGCACTTTTTATAGGAGGCAGCCTTCTCTAGGAGAAGGCATCAGATTGACAAATTGGGACCTGAAAATATCTCATACCTGCTTGCATCATGAATTATTCCGCCTATTCAAATTGCAATAGTACTGTTATTGCCTTCCCAGAATATTAATAATATTACATATCTCACCACTCCCAGAAAACCTAATTCATTTATTTTCCCCACATTTTTGTACCTTTTCTGCATCTCCAAAACCCTCATTTCTTTCTTCAATAATTGTCTTTGACTATTTTTCCAGAACATGTCTTCAATTTTGTTGCAGAAAGGGGTTCCATTTTTGCTCTTCATATTGATCTTCATTTGAATCTTGAGTTGACAGTAAGTATTCTCTCAAATTTCTCAGTTTTTTAGATTTAATTCCTTCCTTTCTCAAAGTTAGAACACTGTATATATATCTATATATATACCAAGCTACATTATACATATATCCACTCAATATTGGCAAGAAATCAGAAAGAATGAACCCTACAGAAGAAATAAAGGAGTATTTGGGTTCAAGTTCATGGCAGCAGCAAGATGAGGGATTGTTAATGGATGCTAATATTCCCCAACCAATGGAGGGTTTACATGAGACAGGTCCTCCACCATTTCTCAGCAAGACTTATGATTTTGTTGATGATCCAAACACAAATCAGATTGTTTCTTGGAGTAGAGGTAACAACAGTTTCATTGTTTGGGATCCTCAGACTTTTGCCATGAATCTTCTCCCCAGGTACTTCAAACACAACAATTTCTCAAGCTTTGTCAGACAGCTAAATACCTATGTAAGTCTCTCCCTCTCTCTCTCAAATATTATGAACAATATTTTCATCTTGATTTTTGAATGTTATATATAGGGAAGATTTGTTTGTTTATATCTGTGAAGTTCAAGAACTAGAATTAATTATGTCTGGATATGTATACAAAGATTTAGATTTTATATGGATGTTCTTGAAGCGACTAGAATGTGCAATATTTTAAATAGTATCTATCCTTTTGGCAGCTGCAATGTTACAACTCATTATTTCTTTGTGTAAGTATTTGCCACTTGAATTAGGGAAAAAAGGAAAATGTATGTCAAGTTGACAATTATTTAATAGGGATTTAACTTTAATCAAATCAAATGGGGCTAGCTTTTGTCTTTTCAATGTATTTAGATGGGGTTTAGAGTCCCCAATATTTCTAGACCAACCATAAACTTTCTTTAGTGTTTTTCATGTAAAATGAACACTTTAGATATGTTTGCAAGATTTAGGCCTTCATTTCATGTGGGCTTTCAAAGAATTGCGTAGTTGTTATATGAAGGCCTAGGGATGTACATTTCTTGCAGGGCTTTAGGAAAATTGATCCAGACAAATGGGAATTTGCCAATGAAGGGTTTTTGAGGGGACAAAGGCATCTGTTGAAAAACATTAAGAGAAGAAAAGGCACTGCAACATCTACTGCTAATTATAATTTCCATGCTAGTTCCAACCAAGGTAGTAGTAGTAGTAACAATCTTGATCCATGTGTTGAGGTGGGGAGATTCGGATTAGATGGAGAAATCGAGCGGTTGAGGCGCGACAAGCATGTTTTGATGGTGGAATTAGTGAAACTCAGGCAACAACAGCAGACTACAAACTCACACCTCAAAGAAATGGAGCAAAGGCTTAAAGGAACCGAACTTAAACAGCAGCAGACGATGACTTTCTTGGCTCGGGCGATCAAGAATCCCGGGTTTTTGGAGCAAATAGTCCAGCAGAAGGAGAGATTGAAGGAGATTGAGGATGCAATTGGGAAGAAGAGGAGAAAAAGAATAGATTTTGGTAAGAGTTTGAGAAGCACTAGTGTGGGAGGAGATGGTGGAAGTAGTTCATCATTGAATGATATTGGAAATCATTATGTTGATGGGAATATATTTGTCAAGGTAGAGCCTCAAGAATTTGGGAATATTAGTGGATTTGATGAGGATTTTGATAGACTTGCTATGAGCGTGCAAGAGGAACAAATCATGCAGAGGGATGATGATCTTGAGAAACAACTTGATAGTAGTAGTGCTGGAAATTTGAAGTCATTTGATGAGGGATTTTGGGGGGATTTGATCGATGAAGGGATCGATAACGAAATCGATTCGCTTGGTATCGACGAACAAGTTGTTGATGCTCTTGCTGATCAGCTGGGATTCTTCGGTTCTAGCCCATGATCATCAAGATTGATATTTTTCGCG
The DNA here is from genome assembly GCA_037834125.1 of Lippia alba. Taxonomy (NCBI): domain Eukaryota; kingdom Viridiplantae; phylum Streptophyta; class Magnoliopsida; order Lamiales; family Verbenaceae; genus Lippia; species Lippia alba. The sequence goes on from JBBMKE010000008.1 coordinate 7,916,583, forward strand.
GTTTCAAGGTTTGTTTAATTTTCTTTATATATGAATTTTTGAAATTTCTCTTGTTTCGTTGAAATTATAACCGATTAATTACGGGATATTTTGTCACATATCAACATGCAATGATATTATACATGATAGTTGTTTGTTTGCTAGATTAAATTTTCTTTATTTCATGTTCAAGAAATTCAGGAACTTTGATTCTGATGAAACATATATAATTATCCTAAGCTTTATGTGATTTGTCAGTGATTTTTATGTAATTCTTATTTCCTTCATATATAATTAGGACATATAAATTGAAGAAAAGAAAGGACATTTGATTTGAACCCACAATTGCTCGTACTTTTACTAGCAACGGTATTCCTGGTCGGGTATGTTAAAGTGTCACTAGAAGGGGTATTATTAATAATCAAAGTGTAATGATAAATTTTCTTGCTAACCGTCGCATCTTTTCATACGCTTATAATTTAGTGATAGGACTAATCGTCTTAATTGATGGTATATACCATCAACAAGAAAAAAAGTTATATGACGATATGATCATATATAGTTCGTAATTTGGTATATATAGTTTATGAGCATGACACAATATAGACATGTTGATATAATCTTTTTTTTTTAAATTTACGTAATAAATGTTCGAGTCAAATCCGACAGAATGGTATTATTAAGAGTGTATGTACATTTAAAAATTATAGGTTTATGATATAGTGTGTTGCCCTTATATATTTGATATTTTGATTTAGAACTATATAATTGTTTCCTGATTCTATTTAATTTCTGAAATTCGCAATATGTGTATACAAGTATATATAATATTATGATTATTATTAAATTTGTCTACTTATTATCACTATATTTTGTTCAGAATTAAAATTTTCTACTTATTTATTTATGATTGAGCCAATAATTTCGTAATAAAAGCCGTAAGTCGGGTAAGTAGATCTCGATCGGTTAGATATTTTGTAATAAAAAGATAATTAATGTGAAGAATATTAAAAAAATAGAGAAAGTGTAAGAATGAATATGATTAAGGTCACAGAAATGATGCCATATGTGTGTCGGCCTATAGGATAGAATTGCACATGCGATGCGTGAACCAATCATAATTCGAGTTAGGGCAAACCTGTCAGTAAAGTTTGGATTGTGTTTGTGTCCTAAATACCGTTCACCCCATCTCGCTCTAGATCTATCTACCTTTGTCTAAATTATAAATTATTATAAAGTGCCTTACCACTTCCGGATATTTCCACTATAATATTGCTTCTCTTCTGCCAATCTAATTTTTTAGATTTTTTTAGGGTTTGGTTTATTCCTAACAAAAATGTTGAATCTACTTGATGATTAACTTGGTGAGGGAAGCTAAGCACATTTTTTATCATAATATTAGAGTAGGTTGGATATTACATATGTCTTTTTACTTTACCAGATATTTTGATTTCTCATTTGCAGATATTCTATTTCTGTCAAATTTGCGCTTCAGTTTGTCCCGTATTCCCATATTCTACTATTCTAAGTGTAATAGGGGTGTGCAGAGACGGAGCCAAATGGTGGGCGGGGGCCCTAAATTTTGAAAATTTTCATTTTTCACCTATATATTTTAGAAAATTTTAATTTTTATCCCCCTTATTTTGGATTTTGCGTCCCCTTAAGTATAGATTTTAACTCTTTTATTTAAAAATAAATTACAATTTCACCACTCTTAAAAATAACATTATTTATATTTTTTATATTATGAATTCCACCCCCCCTCCCCCGCCCCGCAACTCTTGGCTCCGTCCCTGAGGGTGTGTCATGTCCTATATCAAAAAATGTAGAATTCAATATATAATGACTTGACAACTTTCCGTTCAACAGTTAACTTTTGGGGGGTGAATTGAGCCAAACACAGTATTCATCACTCCAATCCTAAAATTCTCTATATCTATATCTCGATCGGATGAAATAATTGGAAGTAAATTAGGTACTCAACGTTCTCTAAATCTCGACGACGAAATAATTATAAAAAAGTAAATTAGGTACTCAACGATATCATTAAAGGAGCACCCACATTCAAAACAAATAATGAGTTTAAAAATATTGCTCACATTGTACATTATGAAAATTAAACTTTATACTTTATAGGAAATCTATTCTTTCGATATTATGAGAATTAAATCTTATACTTTACAGCAGATCTATTCTTTCGATATCAATTGAGCTACGTCTTGCGATCTTATTTAATTATTTAATTATATATATAGTGTTGCCTTTTAGTTTGTATATGACATGAAGTGCCTAATGTACTCCTATGTACCAGTTAGTGACAAATAAATTATTTAGTGGTTAGGATATACATTTGTGAACAGATCACCCTCAATTTGATTTTCACATTTAAAATAGTTTTTAAAAAATAATAATAAAACCGACAAAGTTGTGAGGTTATTATTGAGCCCTCCAATTCATAGATAAACAATAAAATTAGTGTAAATATAATTGTTCATGATGTAGGTATCATTTAAAGTAGTTGATAAGTAATAACAATTCCTCTTTATGAAGAAGATAAAGAAATTCATACATACTCTTATTATTAATGGTTTTTCAGTGGTTTTAGCTCTCCCGTTTGCTGCAGAAGTGTCGCTTAAAAAAAAAAAAAAGGTAAAATTGACGGTAAAAGGTAGAATCATAATAGTATATAACAACCATGATATTCATCTTCAACTCCATGACTGTTCATTTCATTGAATTACTTCACATCCAAAATTAGTATTTCAACTGGCAACATATGTTTTGAGTTGATTTTGAACCATATAGGTGTCCAAGATAAATCTGTGCTTAAGAAATTTGCCAATTGAATTGATCCAACCCACAAGGTAGGCCTATTGTAGGCTTTTGACTAAGCCCACAGCATTAGGCCCACTACCCTTGCAAAGACTATTTATGTTTTCATGTAAAAATGGGTCCAATCCCTAATATACGACTTCACCCTTAACGAGGTTAGTCCAAATAATTAATGAATTTATTTTTTAATATAATATCTCGAACTTAAATTTTACTTAAGTGTGTGAAAATTATATATACTAGTAATTCCTGAACATTTTATGTGTGTGCAAATAAAAAAATTATTATTATTTAAATATATATTAAATTAAAAATTTTATATTAATATTAGATTTTAATTATTTTTAATATCATAAAGAACTTAAAAGATAATACAAAATAGAAATAAAATGTATGTGGAAAGAAAATAAATATATAATAAAGAAAATGAGAAAAAGAAAGAAAAAATAAGAAAAAAATTAGAAATAAAAGATTGCGAGTGTGATAAACAAAATAGGAAAAAAATATATTTTAGAGTCCAATAGACTCGGTTACTCTTTAAAATATAAATAAAAAGTGATAAAAATATAATTAAAAAAAAGAGAAAAAATGCAAGTGATAAGAAAAAAAAGAAAATTTAAGAAGAGAGGCCATAAACCGAAAGAGAAATTAACAGAACGTGAAGAGATAAAACGGGAAAAAATAATTAATAAATAAATAAAAAAGAAAGTATGTTTAAAGTTCAAAAGACCAAACTGAGGTATCTCGCTTAATAAATA
>JBBMKE010000008.1:7982323-7997091 GCA_037834125.1 Lippia alba
ATAAAATCAAATCAATTATATGATAGATATTTTAAAATTTTCACCAAACACAACAAACAAATATATTCTTATTTTTTTAAAAAAATTTAGTTCAAACCTGATTCAATTGAATTCAATTAATCATAATTATACATTTGCCATTTTATTATCATTCTTTTTAATTTTTTATTAACTATATATTAAGCATAAAATATTCGTCTCTTTCGAATCAAATCCGAATCAAATTTATTCGTTCTGTGATTATATAAATTTAACCGAATTAGGTCCAGAAATAATGAGATTATCAAGAAGCATGGAAAAACACAACCCACTTGCCGTAAGGGACTTCGAACTTTCCAAATCTTCCTCACTTATCGCTTAAGTCTTAATTATCATTTTGTCATATGCTTTAAAGAAAAATAATTTCGGTAGTGCCCAAAATCCAAACAAATTAGAGTCCAATTAGCATTTTTCCTTGTGTAAATCATGTCCAGGTTCATCCTCCCAAACATTCCTTCCCAACTTTGAACATTATAAAATCCCCCACATCCTCAATCAATATCCCCTCACTTTTGTTCTCCGCTCCACAATATTTACAGTGAATTACCCAAACTACCCTCCCCTTCATCACAAAACCCTAATTAAACATCATTGATTAAGTGGATAATTACCTCTCTCCCCTATTGTCCCACTAATTTTTACCCAAGTGGCACAATATTTTTAACCTTTATAACCCAAGATTTTTAAACCCCTCATTTTTTCTAAAATCAAAATCCCTAATCACCCTAAAGATCGCATTATTTCCAAGAATCAACCCCTAAACAAATCCCTAATCCCACTTTAATTATTTTTTAATCCCTAAAATACCCTTTTCTCTCTCATTCCAAAATATTATAACCCCCCTCCAAAGCCATCAATTTTTGCAGTACTACGCCAGGGGAGAGAAACAATAACAGAGAGCCAAGAAAAATGGCAGCAATGGCTTCTCTTTACCTCAAGACTCCAACCCCTAACACCCACTCTTTCCCCAAACTGCCCAAAACCCATTTCATCTCTTCCCTCAATCTCCCCCTTAAGCCTCTCTCCGCCGCCAAAACCAGCCGCGCCGCCCGGATATCGGCGTCGCTGATCGAGCCCGACGGCGGCAAACTCGTCGAACTTTTTGTGAAAGAATCGGAAAAGGATTCGAAAGTTGAGCAGGCTTTGAGCTTGCCGAAGATCAGGCTCTCGAAGATTGATCTTCAATGGGTTCACGTCCTCAGCGAAGGGTGGGCGAGTCCGTTGAAGGGCTTCATGAGAGAGTCAGAGTTCCTCCAAACGCTTCATTTCAATTCGCTCCGCCTCGAAGATGGGTCGGTGGTTAACATGTCGGTGCCGATTGTGCTTGCGATCGATGATGCGCAGAAGAATCGGGTTGGGTCGTCGGCGAGCGTGGCGCTTGTTGATGAGAAGGATGATTTGGTGGCTGTTTTGAGCGGGTAAGGAAGTTTTTTATGGTTTTTTGTTGTTTGTTGCTTTTATGGTGTTATGAAGTTGATTATAGTGTTTTCTGGTGTTGTTTGATGGAGGACTTCGTGTTCTGGCATGAAAGATTTGATTTTGAAACGATTTATGGAGAAAAGGGGTGTTTTTTGTAATGTTTTTGGATAGTCTTGAAATCATTGTGTCTTGAATTAGGATGATATATCTTTTGTGCGTAATTGATGATGGGTCTTTGAGTGTAATTTAGTATGGAGTGATTTGATTTGGATGTGGTTTTGGTAATGATAGGAATAGTGAATTCTAAATTTACAGTCTTTACTCTGTATAGATCAATTCAGAGACAATGCTATCTTCACGTGATATATCTTAAAATGAAGAAGCCAATGGTGTGGTCCATATTAGAGAGAGATTGATGTACCATGATTTTACAAATTGATGCTTCTGTCATTATTTTGTCATGTAACTCGCAAAATTGATGGTACTTGTGAAAATTTTGCACAATATGATCTTTATGTGTCTGTTTACTCTTCTTTTGGAAGTGTCTTTGGTTCCATTTACCTATTTACACATTCTTGCAAATAAAGACTTATCCCTTTACATTCTGAATTATAATTGCAGCATCGAGATTTACAAGCATAATAAGGAAGAAAGAATAGCAAGAACTTGGGGTACGACAGCGCCGGGTCTGCCCTATGCAGACCAAACCATTACCAATGCTGGAGACTGGCTGATTGGTGGTGATCTAGAGGTAATAAATCCGGTCAAGTACTCCGATGGTTTAGACCGCTTCCGTCTCTCCCCGGCACAGCTCCGTGATGAGTTTGAGAGACGGAATGCAGATGCAGTTTTCGCTTTCCAGCTCAGGAATCCTGTTCACAATGGCCATGCTTTACTCATGACTGACACGCGTCGTCGCCTTCTTGAGATGGGATATAAAAATCCCGTTTTGTTGCTCCATCCTTTGGGAGGTTACACTAAAGCAGATGATGTTCCACTTAGCTGGAGAATGAAGCAACACGAGAAGGTTAGTCAAATTTTCGTCGTTAAATTACATTGGTAACTTATTTACACCTCAAAACTAAGCCTGTTTTCTTACTATGCAAATTTTTCCAATTTCGAGTATTTTTTGATGATTGAAGGTGTTATTTGTAATTTTGAAACTGAGGGGGAGTTTGTGTAATTAAACTCTTTAACAGGGGAGTTTTCTGTAATCAAACTCTTCTTTTATTTGATCTAAAGCTCAATCTAAATTTTCCGACAGTACTTATAAACTGGATATGCTTCTGCGTTCTTTCCTCTGTTGTCTGTACAATCTAGGCTCTAGCCATGTCTTATGCTAAGATTCCATTATTTATATGATTGTGCTTCAGGTTCTTGAAGATGGTGTCTTGGACCCAGACACTACAGTCGTGTCTATATTCCCATCACCTATGCATTACGCCGGCCCAACTGAGCTACAATGGCATGCAAAGGCTAGAATCAATGCAGGAGCTAATTTCTATATTGTGGGTCGGGATCCAGCTGGCATGGGCCACCCAGTTGAGAAAAGAGACCTCTACGATGCTGATCATGGAAAGAAGGTTTTGAGCATGGCTCCTGGTTTAGAGCGCCTCAACATTCTTCCATTCAAGGTAAACGAACAATCTTCAATATCTTTTGTATGCGCGATTGACAAACTTCTTAATTATAGTCGATAAAATCTGAATAATCTTGAATAATAACAAGGGATCATTCTTAATAATGCAGGTGGCTGCATACGACAAGACTCAGAGTAAAATGGCGTTCTTTGATCCATCGAGGGCTCAAGATTTTCTCTTCATTTCTGGCACCAAGGTATCCATTGAACTCTGCTTATGTAGTCTCACATCGTCCTCAGCTATTTTGCTAGGACAAATCGTCATTTTACCCTTTCTGTTTATGTTTTGTTGATTCATCCTTATCTTTTTCCCAGATGCGAACCCTCGCTAAGAACAGAGAGAATCCTCCGGACGGATTTATGTGCCCAGGCGGATGGAAAGTGTTGGTCGAATACTACGATAGTTTGGCTCCTGCTGAGAATGGCAGAGTAGCTGAACCTGTTCCAGCTTGAGATCAAGATTATTATTAGTTGTGTTAATTATGCTTGGGAGAACACTTTAAGCTCCATTTGTACCATATATGATAATATGATTGCCTTGTTAGAAACTTCTCTTTTACCCGAATAATATGGTTAAAGAATACCACAATTCTTTGCCTCAAAACCTGTAATATAATGCCATAAATCGACATTGGAGTTGCATGCTGTGAATGATAATGGTTTTCTGTTGTTGTGAAGAGAATTGAGTTGTTGCGGGTTTTATATTTCTCTTTGTGGAAACTGGAACGAACTTTTTGATCTCAAATTTGAACTTAATAGAGCGAAAACGAGCTAAGCACGAGCCTCACATTTCAAGCTTGAGTCCGAGTTTTGAGCGATGAGGTTTTTGCCTATAATGAGCAATCTCCACTCCCAATCGATTCCAGGCCTTTTCCTGAATTTCCCATTGTTGATGCAAATATTTTCCAGGAAATTGCATATGTTTTTAGCTTCTTGTTTACAGTTTTATGGGTTCTGAACACTTTTATGCCTGTCAACTGCTACGAAATATAATGGGCAAATGCGTAGGAATTATCCAAATATTCTTATTCAAATGTGAGCGAAATTGTGTATGTTTTCATTGAACTGCTTTAACTAGGTTTCCCAAGAAAAGAGATGCATCAAATTGATCTGGCAAAACGAGTAAAGTAGATACTGTCACGTTAAGGAATTCTTTACAAATTGACACGTAAATGCAATGAACACATATATTATACTTGATATGTGACCCAAAAATTAAATATTACAACTATGCAAACTTACGGATATCTTTTTTAACTTCGTGAATCTTAATCGAATGACAAAGTTAGGCCATCTGACCAAAAAGGCCAAAAAACATATAATTTTTTTACATTAATATTTAAATAATCCACTAGCCCTCTAACAAAATAATCGGTAATTAAAATTTAACTAAAGGGATAATAAGCTAATATTTCCCGGAATCTTCACTCAATTATAAAAACAATCTTCAGAGTTATGAAATTACAAAGACCACATCGAGTACGGTGTTTGCTCAGAGCATTTTTCCTAATTTCTCAGGACGTACTTCGTAACCCTTGCCCAAACCTTGATATATTTTTTGTAATTTTTTAATTATAATAGTTTTTTTTAAAGTAATTAGATTAAACTTGAATCACGTCAAAAGGGGTTGGTTCAAGACTTCAAGTGATTAAGGGATTGGTTCATTTTTCAGGGAAAGGTCCCGAATTTCAAATTCCACCTGACACACATGTGAATTTAAAAAAGAAAAAATTAAACTTGAAGGACATTCTTCTAATATCCCTAAATTAAATAATCAACCAAAACATCTTGAGTTCCTAAGCTACAAATGTGGATATATATGAATATATGACATATATAAAATTCTGATTATATTGATATTAAATGCACAAAATATCTTATTAATATTCCACAAATAAAAAATATTAATGTACGTAATTGCGTAAGTTAAGCAACGAGTATGAACATGCATGCATTAAGAATTAAGCACATCTCTGGCGGATTTGTTAATTAAACAGGAGTACAGCCCACAATATTTAATTTTCTTGTTCATTAAGCTTTCCCAACGCGTTGACTTTTATACCATCCCAGTCAAACATTACAAAAGACACTGCAAATTTACGTAGTAGCCACGTACAAAGTTTATATACCTGCTTATAGTAGTATGACAACTGCAAATTCCAGGCACCTGCATTATTATTTAATTTTCGTCTAAGCTTTATCCTGTCTCCATGTTGCATTCTGACTTCTTAAGCAATCAAACACTGGATTGCTGGGGTATATAGTAGCTCTATAAATACAGCTTATATCTCGTTTGCAGTAGTACAACACATACAAATTCATTCTCATATATATACCTTGTTGAACTTTTATTGGAAAAACACCATCTTTGCAGTTTTTCCAACAGCAATATTGATTCGTTTTCTTCATTGATAATCCTCCTTGCAAGATCATCTCGTTCTTCCTGCCATACATAGTTTGCCGACTTTCCGTAACATATATCTCCAACGCCTTGCGTCAGTTTCTCAACGAACTAATTTCCGGGTGTACAAGAATTATTTTATCAGTGTTGAAAATAATATTTCAGAATGTCTGCAATCATTCATGCAAACTTACCATGCATGGAGCTGCTATCTGATATGCATGGCTCTAGCAAAGTAAGTTTCTCCAATAAAAAGAGATGGCATATGGCTTTTGCTACCATCTATTGTTCGAGGGCCTTTCTTTCTCACTTCAAACACCAACCATCCACAAATGAAATCTCTCTGAATCAAGTTTCCGCCTATAGGAAAAGGATCTCACCTGATCCATCTGAAAGGTTTGTTGTTGATGTTGTTCAAGAACACCCCTCTTTCTCTTCGGTTGATCAGTCGAGTCTCAATAAAATTGTCAAGGAGAAAAGCCTCGATCAGCTAGCTCGTCTTGGAGGAGTTGAAGGGATTTCTTCTTCACTCAAAACAGATCTGCAGAGAGGCGTTAGTGGTGATCCAGACGATATCAATGCCAGAACCGAAGTTTTTGGTGGAAATACTTACAGAAAGCCGCCTACCAAGAGTTTATTCTATTTTATAGTTGAAGCTTTCAAAGATCCAACAATTCTTATACTGTTGGCTTGTGCTGCACTTTCACTTGGATTTGGGATCAAAGAACATGGGCCTAAAGAAGGCTGGTACGATGGGGGAAGCATATTTGTTGCTGTTTTCCTTGTTATCTCTGTTTCTGCAATCAGCAATTTCAGACAAAACAGACAGTTTGATAAGCTTTCAAGTGTAAGCAGTAATATCCCAGTTGAAGTTGTGAGAAACGGGAGAAGGCAACAGGTTTCAATTTTTGAAATCGTTGTGGGAGATATTGTCTGCTTGAAGATTGGTGATCAAGTCCCGGCTGATGGATTATTCATAGATGGTCATTCTTTACAAGTTGATGAATCCAGCATGACGGGAGAGAGCGACCACGTGGAGATTGATGGTCATAAGAATCCATTCTTGATTTCAGGGACTAAGGTTGCTGATGGATATGCTAGAATGCTTGTCACTTCTGTGGGAATGAACACTTTCTGGGGAGAAATGATGAGCACGATCAGTCGGGATTCTGATGAGCAAACGCCTCTTCAAGCCCGTCTCAACAAGCTGACATCATCAATCGGTAAAGTTGGTTTAGCGGTTGCCTTTCTAGTTCTTGTTGTACTTTTTGTGCGCTATTTCACGGGGAATACACAAGATGAGAATGGGAATAAAGAATTCAATGGAAGCAAGACGACATCTGATGATATCATCAACGCTGTTGTGAGAATCATTGCTGCTGCTGTGACTATCGTAGTTGTTGCAATTCCCGAAGGTTTACCATTGGCTGTTACACTGACTCTCGCTTACTCAATGAAAAGAATGATGGCTGATCAAGCTATGGTCCGAAAGCTCTCTGCCTGCGAGACGATGGGATCTGCCACAACTATTTGTACAGACAAAACAGGTACTCTTACTTTGAATCAAATGAAGGTGACAAAGTTCTGGCAAGGGAAAGAATCGATGGAAGGGAGGACTCGCACTTTGGTAGCAAGCAATGTTCTTGAATTTCTCCACCAGAGTGTCGGCCTCAACACAACGGGTGGCGTATTCAAGTCAGGAACCAATTTTGAGTTCTCCGGTAGCCCAACTGAGAAGGCAATTCTGTCATGGGCTGTGCTAGAACTGAACATGGATATTGATGTTGTGAAAAGGGATTGTGTTGTTCTGCATGTGGAAGCATTTAATTCGGAGAAAAAGAGAAGCGGAGTCCTGATGAAGAAGGTTGAAGATAACACAATTCATGTTCATTGGAAGGGAGCTGCTGAAATGATACTGGCCATGTGCTCACATTACTATGATCTTGAAGGGAACATGAAAGTTTTGGACAATCAAGAAAGGATGGAATTTGATCATGTTATTGAAGGTATGGCCGCTAGTAGTCTTCGTTGTATTGCATTTGCACATAAACAGGTCTCCGGGATCAATGATGAGCAATCACAGAAAAAGATTCAAGAAAAGGGATTAATTCTCCTGGGGCTGGTGGGGTTGAAAGACCCGTGTCGTCTCGGTGTCAAGAAAGCAGTCGAAGACTGTCAATATGCAGGTGTCAATATCAAGATGATAACAGGCGACAACATTTTCACAGCAAAAGCTATTGCCACAGAGTGTGGAATACTTCATCCTGATCAAAAACCAAACGACGGGTCAGTGGTGGAAGGAGTGGAGTTTCGCAACTACACAGAAGAGGAGCGAATGGAGAAAGTCGAAAAAATCCGTGTGATGGCCCGTTCATCACCTTTTGACAAACTTCTTATGGTGCAATGCCTCAGAAAAAAGGGTCATGTTGTGGCAGTCACAGGAGACGGCACAAACGACGCGCCAGCACTAAAAGAAGCTGATATCGGTCTTTCAATGGGAATTCAAGGAACAGAAGTGGCTAAAGAGAGTTCGGATATTGTCATCTTAGATGACAACTTCGCTTCTGTCGCCACAGTTTTAAGATGGGGGAGATGCGTCTACAACAATATCCAAAAGTTCATCCAGTTTCAGCTAACGGTTAACGTTGCAGCTCTAACTATCAACTTCGTGGCAGCCGTTTCAGCCGGTGAGGTGCCGCTCACAGCAGTTCAACTACTGTGGGTGAATCTGATTATGGACACTCTGGGCGCATTAGCTCTTGCGACAGAGAAACCGACAAAGGAGCTAATGGAAAAACGGCCCGTGGGAAGAACAGAGCCACTTATCAGCAATGTAATGTGGAGAAACTTGCTGGCGCAGGCAGTCTATCAAATAGCTGTTCTGTTGATACTGCAGTTCAAAGGTGAATCAATCTTCGGTGTCAGCAAGAGAGTAAACGACACATTGATCTTCAACACATTCGTCCTGTGTCAAGTATTCAATGAGTTTAACGCGCGGAAGCTGGAGAAGAAGAATGTATTCGAGGGAATACATAGGAACAAGCTGTTCTTGGGAATAATAGGGATCACAATAGCTCTGCAAGTAGTGATGGTGGAGTTCTTGAAGAAGTTTGCAGATACAGAGAGGTTGAATTGGGGGCAATGGGGATTATGCATAGCTGTTGCTGCAGCATCTTGGCCTATTGGCTTCCTTGTCAAGTTCATACCAGTTCCAGAGAGACCCTTTCTCAGTCATCTCAATTTGAAGAAGATTAATCTTAGAGGCTGCACATAGATATCTAGTATAGTTACTGATTTTATAGTCGTACAACTAAATGTTCTTTGGCCTTGTTATTACTATTTATTTATTTATTTCTTGATTTATTTTTTTTTCCGAAGTAGCAATAAAATAGAATAGCATTTACTTTTCTGTAATTTGGTATCTAAATGAATGAATGACATATATTTCTTTTTATTGGTTTCTTTTGTGAATGTATTTATTGTTGTACTATAATTTTTCCAAAATTTGAGAGTATTCTAAAATCACAATAATAATTAGATTCTTAGGAGGCTGAAGTAGTTATTAACTCTTAGTAAATCGATCTAACATATCAACAAGTCGAGTCCAAAATAGTGGTCCCAAATCATTAAATTTAAGGGTTTGATTAGATTGATATTTGATTCCAAAATAGTGGTCCCAAATCATTAAATTTAAGGGTTTGATTAGATTGATATTTGATCGAGAGTAGTATGAAATCTAATGCATTAAATACAGATTTTTCGTGTTCTCTGAAGAGGTCGGAGTTCCAACCTGTATATCGACACTTTTGGATCGGGCAGCTCTTTGAACTAAAGGTATATATTGATTTGTTTATTTGTACTGTTATTATTTTAAAAACCATTTATGACAGTTGTTTATAATTCTCTTATCGATTTGAAATATTTGTATTAACTCTTTCATGATAGGATATTGTATTAGAATTTAGAACGTTTTAGTATTATATTTATGATATTGTATTAGAATTTAGAACGTTTTAGTATTATATTTATGAAATTTGTATGTGTATCCAATCGGGGAGTTAAAGTTCTCAAAACCACAAAATCTATAAATTTATACTACATATGGTTTGTTTACATTTTTGCTAGCAGGGGTTTTAGCTTAATTGTCATCCAATATCATCCGTTTACTTTTATAGGTTGGAGCCTGCATATTCCGTACAAGCCCGTAGGATGGGCATGATATTGTCATTGCTGGGAGACACGGCAATTTGCCATGTCCCACCAGACATGCCTGCAAACATGAGCATTGAAATTAATGATGGCCCTAAAATTTCCACTAAATTACAATTATATGCCACTGAATTCACTTCCCCTCTCCAAAAAAGACAGCTTCACTTTAATTAAGGACGACAATTAGGTAATTTACTAATATCAGTCATTGACATAGCAATAAAAGTAAACAACGCAACATTAATATCAACAGAAAACATAATTAAAAAAAAATAAAAGTAAACGGAAGTTAATGGAAGGTAGTGTAACTACACCAACAGGTGAAAACATGACTTGCAAAAACCTTCTTATCAAAGTAAATGCGGCCATAATATGATATAAATACTGCATTATAATATTTTTGTACTAGATCATGTGAATTTTGTACGTACAGCCAATTAAGACGTTATGTCAAAATATGATGGATAATTGAGGATTTATCGTGCATTACCTGATATCCTTATCCGCGTGTTATATATCGAAATATTGACGGCGAATATGGATAGTGAGCCATACCCGACAAATACTTTTCTTTTTTTGGTCTTCAATGGAAAGCATCAAATACTTGATATTAATGAAATTTTGTTATCAAATTCGTTTCCGACACTAATTTTCATTGGTCCGGGCTAAAAATATTTGGCTTTTAACTTTTAAGAGGTGAGTACTAGAAAGGCATAATAGCCCAACAAAACAAACTCACTCTGATCGGGTAGAAAATCGATCGGTTGATTAGGTCGAGCTGGAGTTGACCCAACCACTTAGAATTTGTTTTAAGTGAGTCCTCGAAGCAGAGTTGACTTGCGAGATGGAAGCAAACGTGAACTGAAGGCCGACTGAGACTGGTTGAGTTCTACCCTATATCGGCACTCCGATGCTCCAGTCAGTATTCGAGTAGTTGGGGATGTTCGAGTTGACTTAAGGTACGACAAATGTGCATAATAAATGATATGTTTGAGAGAGTATTTATACCTGATGGTGTGATGGTGACGTCCCTATATTGATCGTAGGTGCATTTAATGCCTCTTAACAACTTAGTAAGGCTTGTCGGTCCACATTTAATGTCATAGGCGGCCAAATGGGCCCACCCATGGATCGAGCTGGACCCGACTAGGGCATAGGTACAGTCGGGTAACCATCGACCTTCCTCTTGGCGTGTCGGCTATTGATCGACTTCCTATGAAAGGGGTCGGGCGATAAACGATTTGGGCTTGCTCAATGCTGCCATCTAGATGACGTGCTCAGGGGAATCGACCCGCATCAAACACACGTGTCATGTTTGACTAGTCATTGAGACTTCCTTCACACATGGCGTATGGGCATTGGGCCAGCCGGCCTAATCGTGCATTGTCGGTTCGGGCCTACATCACACTCAAATATTAGAAAAGCCATTACTAAATATCGTAGAGTTCATAAGTTTATTTAAAATGCGACGGAAGGAACACCAAACTTATTTATTCTAACTTCTACTGGGTACCGACAAAGGCGACAATACCTTATCCGTAGAGTTAATTTCCCGAAACCAAAATAGCTAGTAATTCTAAATTTGGATATGACGACCAAACATGGGCAGGTGAGGGAAGTCATGGTCATCTAATGAAGCTTTATTTAGAATTTAATTAACTTGTTTCCACATAGTGACATTTGTATATGTCGTCCTCTCTGGACTTGAAACGTTTGGCGTCATGGTGATTATGAAAGTAGAAAATTTTGAACTTTTTTTATTGAACTTAATTAATTATATGATACATATATTATTTAATTAATTTTTTTATTAATTATAATAAATATATTTTATTTGTATAAACATGGGTCCATATAAATTTAATGGAAAAGTTCGAAATTAATTTTAAAAAGTGAACTTAATTTACAATTCAAAAACATCTTTAGAAAGAAGATAAATCATAATTGTTGAAATTAAATTTGGATTAAAATTACCAAACTAAGAAAAAAAATTCTAATCTATACATGATTAGATGAAGACAGATAATTATCTTTTCTCTCCTCTTGCTTGTGTTTGTTAGCTTTTTAAGATATTTTATCTTTTCTTTTTGTTAATTCTTCAGATCTTTATAAAAAGCAAAAAAATAAAATAAATTAAAATTTCAAGTTCTTTAATTAATTCCTACTCCCGCCCTCCTACATCCTTTAAAAGAATAAAAACTAAAATTTTGAGCTTTTTTAATTCTCCCTAAAAAAGAAAAAAACAACAAAAAAAAGGAATAGAAACACAAAAAGAAAATTATACCTCAGTCAATCGAATCACAATGTTTAACTAACTCTTCCCTTACAATTTAATGGTGATTGTACGGACTAACTCTCCAGTTACGATCTAATCGTAATTCTTTCAACTAATTTATCTGTCACTATTTAATCGTGATTATTTCTTTATCTAATTTTGTAGGTTATCCGTGATTCTGTCCCTTTCTTTCATTCTCGTACTCATTTCCTA
This sequence comes from Lippia alba, assembly GCA_037834125.1. Lineage (NCBI taxonomy): Eukaryota > Viridiplantae > Streptophyta > Magnoliopsida > Lamiales > Verbenaceae > Lippia > Lippia alba. The sequence goes on from JBBMKE010000008.1 coordinate 7,994,519, forward strand.
CTGCGTCCTCCGCACATGTGATCATGTCACATCTCCGGACTAGGATTTCAAGTCTCAAGATTTCTGATTTCAAACTTTAAGGTTTTTCAATTTGAGTGGAGGATGATCAAGCTTCAAGATTAAGGGGAAGACAAAATAGTTTCAAATTTTAGAAAGTTTTAATTTGTTAAGAGTTCTAGTTTCTTTTGTTTGTGTAACAACCACTCGTACATGTTACACAAGCTCCAACCGAAAGGGGAGTATATAGAAATTACTAAGATAGTTGATATCTAATAATATTGAGAAGTCAATATTATAGGATTGAGTAATATGGGTTATGATATCCAATAAGTCTCTCTATATATGCTCTATTATAGAGGTTGGTTGCTTTAACTTCTTTTAGTATGAAGACAAGGAACTTTATTGTTTGGATTATCTTATAAAATAAGAAAAAATTTTAATTTAATTTTGATTCCGATTGAATCAAATTAATTATAATAATAATAATATTATTATTATTATTAAATCAATCACACAATAAATATATAAATTATTTATCTCGTCATCACAACAATTTGATTGAACTTAATTTAAATTAAAATATATATTAAAAAAAAGCTAAGATTAAAATAACTCAAGAGACGGTTGACTGTACTATGAGCATTAAATGCCTAGTCACAAGTGTAATCTGAACTAGAAATGGCATGTTGCCCGGGCGTCTCCATGCAACCACCCAAACATTTACAACAATTTCACGGAAGACCGAGGCCAATTACATTAATGCATCCGAAAACCTCTTCGTTTGTTCTAAAACATTATTCAAAAAAATTAATTATTTTTCATATTTCCTATGTGCATTTCTCCACACGACGACTACTAGAATTATGTTGTTTTTAATATAAATTTTAAAAATACAAAAGCCTTAATTAAGTTACATTATCGATAATCTTAATTCCCCTTTATTGCCTTGAAATGCCCATACATTCAAAGGCAATACAAACTTTTTGCTTCTTGCGCAATATCATTTCTTTTAGATGTTTGTTTTCCCAATATATCTATAACTAATAGAAAGTGTAAATTATATTTGAGTATATGTAGATTTGACTTAATTATAACTATACCGTAGTCTATATTCTTTAGATTATTACTATATAGTCTTTGAGGTATTGTTTTTGTTTGAGATCTCTAAACATTGTTAGGGTTCCATCTAATGTCCCTAAATGGCCTAATTTAAGTTTAGCTAAAAATTACAAATGCATCCCTCATTATTTTATTATATTACAAAACGATCTCTATATTAAGTTGAAATTACATACTGGTCCCTGGGAACCCTAACGGCGTCTAGGAACCTCAATTTGAAATCATACCTCAGGACTATATAGTAATAATTGAAAGAATTAAGATTGCTTTGTAATTAGACTAAATTTAAGGATACTCAAATATAATCCATCCAAATATAAATGTATAAACTAAATTCATGATTCAACTACACTGTCAAATTATAGATTATTAAGAAAATATATATAGATTATTATATTGGCGTAGTTGAGGGACTTATTGCTACAATAATTTAACCAAAAATATCATATTTCTCTTCATATAGAAACAAAAATATTAATAAATTTTATGTATTAATAATTTGATTCGATTTGAATCCTTAATAAGTAAAAGCTAAATTGATCAACTTATAATTTTTTTTAAAAATTGTACTTATTCTATTTTATGAGAATAACTTTAAAAAATCATTTAAAATGGAGAAGTTTTTCTCCAAAAACTAAGAAATTTAGATTGAAGTTCCGTTCGATACTTTTCCTTTTCTCAAAGGTAACTGAATTTGTCTCCAATCTTCCTCCTAAACTTCCTTCTCCATGAGTATATATTCTTAGAATCTTACTCTAATGTGAAGAAATTGTTGTAATTCCAAAAAAACCCTTACGGTGTTACGGTTCCATGAGAAACGAATAAGGTGTATTTTTGCACAAAAATAAAATATTCTTCAGGAAAATGACACTGCATTAACAACTTCAAACATATACATATATAATTAATTAATGTGAAAAGGATTTAATACATCCTAAAGCTGATTATTTGATACTTATGCGAGCATTAATCCTGTTAATAATGTGGGTGACCGAAATTAAGGCCTAAATCCTCCGTTTGGATTTTCGGCTTTTTTTTACCCCTGTTTTATCTCCTACTTTATTTATACTAGTGCAAATAAAAAAGTATTATAATTTAGATATACTAAATTGATTTTTAATTAAAAAATATTCTATAATTAATTTTAATATAATTATTAAATTATGATAAATAAGAAAACATAAAATATGAGAATAAAAAGATAAAAAATATAAAACGAAAAGGAATTAAAGTGGGATGAGGGAAAAGAGAAGTAATGAAGATTTTTTTTATGCACGCACACTCAAGTAGAATTCGAACGAGTACCTAGTTTTGGAGAATGAACCCATTAATCACTTGGACAAACCCTGTTGGCAAGTAATGAAGATATTGTTGGAGTACTAATAATAATAATAATAATAATAATAATAATAATAATAATAATAATAATAATAATAATAATAATAATAATAATA
>JBBMKE010000008.1:8002446-8021240 GCA_037834125.1 Lippia alba
CCACTCATCCCCTTGTATGTTCTTGCCCCACTTATCAGCTGTTTTCTCAAAATGAACAAGCCCATCAACCTGCATACAGATCCATCACAACTAAATCGTCGAAACAAGAAAAAGAAATTACAACTACTTGTAAACTACTAGGATAATGTCCAAAACCTGCATCATCGACTCCCTCCAGTACTCGCGCCAGACATTTCCAGTAGCATCACGTCCTGATTTCTCAGAACCGAGTTCCTTATAGCCAAACTCGTCAGCAGCTTCCCAATATTTGTTTTCCCACTCAATAGTTTTATCAGCACTAACACCTCTCATCAATGTCCACTTACATAAAACCCCATCGGGCCTTTTCTCCACTCCAGTCTCCTTCCACCACCTCGATCCATCAGGGCTTACTCCTTCAGACAACGCCTCTTCCAGTCTACTCAAGGCATCAGCTGCTTCAGCTGCATGTGTTGAAAATTGAACGCCGAGTTCGTGTTGGTCCTCGAGATGAGGTGTTGCTTCTTGAGTGGAGGTAGTGATTTCTTCCTCTTCATCAACTTCCACAAGTGACTGAAGTGGAGGAAGGAGAAGATCCTTCCTGCTTTGAAGCATTGAAGTCTCAAATGGGAGCGGTAAAAACTCCAAACCACGTTCCTTTTCAAGCACTGGGTTGCTCGGTGCTGGAGAAACTTGTGCAGCGGGCTTCATCTCAATGTCCTTGGAAATTTCATCATCATTTGGAGGGGTCCATGTCCAGAAACTTGGACCGGGCGTTACAATGCTCGAGCTACCTGATTGAGGAAGGAATGAGTTGTCACTCTGTGTACCTGGTAAAGATAGAGAAAATTAAGCAACTAACATGAATATCAGATCATGAAACTAAATATCAGATCGCATACAGGTAAGAAAAAACATTTGTTCTACTTATCATACAGATCAAGAAACTCATACTTTTCCAAGCTAATAATACCCCACCAACTCAACAACACAAAAATATAGCAACATTAAGTAAACTCTAAAATGCTAGAATCTTAACAATCCCCAGATTCTAATCAAATAAAAACTACAAATCAATATACTAGCCTAATATAATGCACTCCACTACCAACTTCTTCATCTAAAATCAAGAACCACAAAACCACTTCATAACTTCAAAAAACCGAACATAAATCATCAAGAAATCAAACAACACATTAAAATCAAACTACCTTCATGTTGATCCTCCGCCTCATCAACACCACTCTCAACCCTCAACTCGTCGGAAACCTCCTCCGGTGACGGCGGCGGTGAACCCTCCTTCAGCAACGCTCGCCGCCGCAGCTCGATCAATCACCTGCATTCTCTGAACCCTATCCCTCTCCTCCGCAGAAACCCCTAGAAGCTTCTCGAACTCACGGTTCCTCCTCTCTGATTCTTTCGGATTCTCTTCTTTCCCCACTTCTCCCTCACTTTCTCCCCCCTCAACGGAGTTCTCCGCCATTCTTTCGAATTCCACCGACTTCCGATCGCGGTCCACGGCCTTCTTCCACATATCCAAGTACGAGTCGCCCCCGCCATTAGCGACCCTAATCCTCGAAACGCCAATGGCGACTCTGTAGTTCGTCAAGAGGTGTAATTTGGAGGGGAAAGGTGTTTCTTTGATGAAAAGGAGGAATGGGTTGTTGACGTTACGGCGGAGGGGCGGTGGTGTGATGGCGGCGCGTGAGTTGGGATGCGCGCGAGTTGGGTTGAAATGAGTGGCCATTTTTTTGGGGTGGTGGCGGTGGAATTTTGGTTCTTGAAGTTAGTGCAGAGTTGGAGTGGGGATTTGGGTTTTGTCAATGGCGTTTAGCACTTTTATGGGGGAAAATTGGAAAGATTGTCGTGGTATTGAAGGAAGGTTGCGATGCTGAGTCTATGGTGTCCACCATGGGATTTGGACTTTGGGATAGCGCAGAAAAAGTTGCTACATTTAACAGAAATACCTGTCTGTTGCCGACTTCACAGAGAGAAGGGGAAAGAGAGAGAGAGAACTAGTAAAGAATTAACGTGATGTTTACCAACTTTTTTATGATGTGTATTATAGAAATGATTTCAATGTTAAAAAACTTCAAATTAAACAGCTTTAAGATCAAGAGTTCACTTGAATAAAATATCTCTATTGAACTAAAACTTGGTATAATTTGAGTAGAAATTAGAAAACAAATGAAAGGTCAAATCCTATTAAACATAAAGTAAAAATGAATTACTTAAGTTAATATAATTTAAGCTAGTCTTTACAACATGCATATGATGGACTTATTATTATTATTATTATTATTATTATTATTAATTGCTTTATAAATTGAGTTTGATTTACTAGAAAAATGAGGCATATAATCGGTTTTCAATAGAATCATTTGAACGATAAATTCAGCACTATAAAATATATTTAATTCCTCAATTTAACTATTATAATTGATTGAATTTGCTCGAATTAGAAATACAAGTTACATGTATTTTGATATATTAACACAAGATTTAATCATCAAACATAATTGCACCAAACATTTACTAATCAAAATATAGTTTTTCTGTCATTAGAATGGGACTTCTTGCATTGAACTAATCGAACCATGCAACATGCTATAGTACTCGATAAATACATAATAAACACTACAAACTTAATTACTTTCTGAACTTTATCATATAAGCATTGTCATGACGTGTACTTTTTAATTATCAAATATACAGGGATTCTATTTTAAATTGAAGATAATATGTATAGGAATAGCACTTTAGCATTACTAGATCACGTTGCACTTGGTAAATAGGTGAATTTCTTATTTTGATGTATTTTTTGGTATATATTTTACTTTTGGTGTAACTTTTTGGTGTAGCGCAATTTTGAGGTTTTTCGCTTTTTGTAAAAGCCCAATAATGATTCCGCATTTGGGAAAAGCGAAATCACTATAGCATTCCGTTACGAGTCTTTATTGCAATCATAATTAATGAACAAACTCATAATGAAATGCTACAGTGATTCCGCTTTTTCCAAATGCGGAATCACTATTTGCATAGTAATTTCCATTTTATAAAAAGGTGAAAATCCTAAAATTGCACTACACCAAAAAAATTACACTAAAAGTAAAATATACAACAAAAAATACACCAAAATTTAAAAAAAAAACCTAAATAATGAGTGGCTCTGAGATACTAAGTATAATGTACCGTCATCAATGATGTTTGGCCAGATTTGATGAGACAATTGATTGATTTAATTATCATCGTTTTGATTCTCTGTCTTTATCTCTTTATCTCTTAATCTCAATTTTAGTTTGTGTTTGGATCTCATTTATTTTATAATATGTGGTCATAGATTTTATATTCCTCATCATTTCAAAATATTTTTATGTTGCCTTTATTTCATGCGATTTTTATCATTATTAATATATATTAAAGAATAATAAATAATTTCTCGACTTCTATCACTTAGGCAGGAATTAAACATGATATATCTAATTTCTCAGACAAATTAAGTTACGAAAACAGAGAAATTACACAGCTTCATAACATGACATTCAAACTCTACATGTGATTTTTTAGAACTTAAATATTAACTAAACAAAATAGCTGGGTTGGCCAATGGTTTTAAAACTTAAATATAACTTAACAAAATTGCTGGATTGACTAGGGATTAAAAAGAAAAAACTAAACAAAATAGCATTATACCAATAAACATGATAAAAAAACGAAAAAGAACATGATCAAAACTCACAAGCCCATTTTGCACATAATGGGCCGACGATATTGGGCTTCTATTGGGCCGGGCTCCAATGACTAGTAATTTCAGGCCCATGTGGAGGAACCACCTCGGGTATCTCCGGTGGCAGAGACACTTCAGGCTTAGGCGGGATTGGATCCGGTGGGCCTGGAATTTCTGGGCTGGGGTTAGGCCCAATTGGTGGTGGGTCTGTTGGGTTTTCCGATGGAATTGGATTGAATTCCGGTATATTGAGCGTCCGAGGCATCTCCGGCGGCAGTCCAGGACTGTGTTGTGGCGGCGGAGTTGGGATCTCAGGCGGCGATTTCCCGGGTACGTAATTCGTCGGCTTGAATCACTATCCCGGGGTGAAAAACTATGGGAGACATATTGGGTTGCAGTTGAAATTCTTTTCTTGGGTAGTAGTTCATGGAAAGAGATGGTTTTTCTGAAGAAATTTTGATGCTAGGGGAAAATATTTCCGTTGGGCTTGGATGCGAAGCCCAATCAAAGTAATGTCACGGCCCAATGGAGAAGCCCAAGAGCAGGTTGTCCCTGGCCTGCTCCCCGATCTAGCAACCTATGAGGCAGACTAGTATCTCCAAAGTCCAAGAGGGGAACCTATGGAAAGAAGCCCTAACAGCCTAGCCTACAAGTAAGAAGCCGTCCAGCAGCCCAGGGGAGGTGAACTAGGACATTCCACTCTCCTGCAAAAAGACTGTTAGCTAGGTCAAGGACTCTAATGGTGATATAAAAGGAGGCCAGAACGGATTAAGCAGTCCAAATTCATCATATCTGACCTGCAGTTTCTCTGAAGCCTCCATTCTTGCTATCTAGTTCTCTTGAGCGATTGATATCCATTGTGATTATAACATCGTTGTACACTTAAGGGGATTTCTCACGTTGATTAATACAAAGATATACCAGCTTCTTCTGTATTTTATTTTTGAGTATTATTGTTTACAATTGCTATTTACGTCATTTATCTTATCGCATAATTATTATCATTATTGCATAATTATTATCATTATTAATTTCACTTTTTTGATTCTTAGTATCTTAGTGGTGTAAATCTACCAACATCAAATTTGATGAGATTGAAGACATAGTTAACATTTTCACCTTGCTGAGATGAGGTTGCTTAACTCTCCCGTGTAATATATATCTACACACCTGGGTTTAAATATGTTATATGAGGTATGGCCAACACGTGGCATGCAACTAAGCGTGGATCGAAGGATTCTAAAATGTGCGTTTGGTAGGAATATGTTTTAGGAGGATTAGCGAGCTAACAGTTCAATATCAGCGATTCTTGAAGTACACTATTTTATTTGATATTCTAAATTATTTATATGATGTTATACTTAGTCATTTTTCCGTCGCTATGAGAATTATCAAAACGGGGAATGACTTGCTCATTCATTATCGGTCTATCTTTCGAGTGGTTTGCAGATTGCTCAAGGACGGGCATATTTTTAATAAAGAAAGTGCATTATGGAAGAAGAATTATTTCAATTATAATAATAATAATAGGAAGAAGGAAAACGAAATCATTACTTTTAATAAGAATAATAGGAAGAAGAAGGAAAACAGAATCATATTATCTGTTTCCGATATAACTATATAACAAACAAATATATTTACTAAAATTTATATATTTAATTACTCATTCGACCAAACTAATTCGATTTAAGTGTATAGTACTAGTAGTTTAGGTTTGATTGGTTGAAAAAAAAAAAGTTGCCATGGGTGTCTCCACTAGAATTTCCAATTTATATGATAATTGATAACCCCCAGAATTAAACCAAAACAAACCGATATGTATATGGCGTTTAGACCTATTTAGAGTAGGTCCAGAAGCAGGACAAATGTTTAACATAGTTCGATAAAATTAGAAATCACAAGCAAAATACCATGGAACTTTTGTCTGCCTGCAGCTTAGTTTTACATCAAAGCAAACCCAGCACATAGAATGATTCGAATCATTAATGTATGCAGGAAGTGATCACTTCTTGCGATTATAATACGAAAGAACAGTGTAGGCAGTCTGAGTGAAGGCGAGCATCAGCAAAGCAGCGGCAGCAAGAAAAGAGATTATGGACCAAGGGCTATTGAAGTAATTCCTCCTCAAATTCGCCTTCCATCTCTTGCCCCGGCGACGACACTGCCTGTTCAAACTGAAGAAAACCTGAAAATAACAGAACTCTTGAGATATAAGAATATTTTTTCCTAACCTATTGAACATCTGACAAATCTCTTCATCGGGTCCCAAACAGTTATCAATTATCCCACGGCCGCTCAGGAACTCCACATCATTTGAGTTTTTAATCAAGCAATGCATGAAGAACAGATAATCGGAGACATATCTCTTCTTCATGTCCGGAAAATACTGCTCGTATGCAATTAAATTTCTTAATAGGGATTCCGTCTCGTCAAATATGCTAAGTTGTGGTATTCTCAACGCGTCTTTCATGAAGTTGATGTCCATAAAGTCGTCATTCTGTTTCGCCTTCTCGATTCTAATTCCGGCATCCCGAAGCATGGAAATGGATTTTATATTATCCCATTTTAATCCTTCAAAATTACTGTTGTAGCCGCCTGATTTCAACATCTTTTCAGCAAATGGAAGACACCAAGAATCGTGTATCAGTCCAAAGAGGTGGTCGATATTCTTGTGCGACAATCCTTCACGCACTCGCGATGTAGATAAGTTTTTAACAAATACACCATCAAAAAACTCCAAAGCCAGCTTTATCAGATCATCATCTTCGTCATCATCATTACTCTTAGTCATGTTGAAAAGCTGATTGAGGACAAAGAAGGGAATTTGGTTCTCGAGCAAGAGAATGTCGTGGCGCAATTGGCTCCGGATGCTCTCATGGCTAAAAATATAATCATTCATATCTCTCAAGTTCTTGGAATGATAACAACGGAACAACTCAATGAGAAAAATGCCATCAAGTACCAATAGGGTCACAAACTCATTGCCGTCGACTCCAATAGGTTCGGCATAACAATTTCGTGCTTGTTTCTCCATAGCTGCCACAGCATTCACATATTTCTCCACACTCTGCTCGTTTTTGCGGCTTTGAAGTCGCTTTAGGTATACGTATTTAAGCTGGCTTGTGCTTTGTAATCTTGAATCGCCATGATGATAAGGGCCGATTGAAAGAATTTCGGGATCATAAATATAATCCCATCCACCACTTCGTAAATGACTATCGACCCTGTGGATAGAGGGCTTTGAAGGTGTACAAGGCAACCCACTAAGTTGATGATCAATATCAATAGTTACACGATCTGCTGATACCCCAGACATTTGGGTAGAAACTACTACAGTAAGATCAGAAATGAGTTATTTAGATGGATATGACCAGATACAACTAAACAACAAAGAGAAATCCAAATAAAAGAAAAGCCCCAATGGTTTGCGAAAAATCCTAGCACAAACCTATAATCTCCAATCTAAATACACTTCTATTAATTGATTACTCTCTAGAAATTTCCACAAGTCGCACAACAAGCCCATTATTTACCACCTACATACAACTTTTCTTCCTGTTATTCTCTAAACATAGATGTAGAAACCACTAAAAAGATGCAATGTTGTTCTTAAAACACTTACACAGCAAAATCAAACAATAATAATAAACGGAGGAAATATCAAGAAAATTAAATTAAGTCTGCTGGGCACTTAGTTCAGTACAAGAAATTACAGGATCAACTCACCTGGTTAACAGAGAAGTCAAAGATTTGAGGATTGATGCTCAGGAGCGTCTGCCTTAGGAGAGATATCTGAGGAACAATATTAGACGGGTTTGAAGGGGAAGAAAATTGGAAGTGTGCCCCAGCGATATAAAGATGGTAAAAGAAAGCAGCAGGATGGACAGAAAAAGGGGAAAAAGAAAGGGTGTTTTAGGTGGATGTGCTTGTCACTTTTTTTTTTTTTTTTTCTAATAAAGCAAAAGGAATAGATTTTCAAATGACGAGGCCGACGCGTTTTCAAAAAGTAAACGCGGGTAATTCACAACAGCTTTACCTTTTTCTCCATTTTTGATTAAACTTTTCTTTCTTTTTCGTTTTCACCTTTTTCTCCATTTTTCGGTAACAAACAACCCTCCCTTTTTTTTTCCCTGACAGAGAGAGACCAGAGCTAGGGCAGAGAGCAAAGAAAAGCAGGTAGGTAGTGTTTTTCTTCTTTTCTTTCTAATTTGACATGAATTTCACTCTTCGGAAACATCTTTCTGGATTTTAAATGACTGATAACTTGTTTATCCGCTTCTAGTGTTTTCTTGTTTTACTTTAAACTGAGAAGCAGATAAAGCTGTGATTAAAGGCATAGTGGATCCTATGGGGAATTTGAACATATTTCAAACTGTAAATGAATAGTTAATCTGAGTATTATGTTGACATTCAATCAAGTCTTTAACCGGTTATTGTTTCTATTTTTGTTAATCTTTGTAGTAGTTACATATGGTATACTTGTTGCCTATGTATTTATGACGTCACACGAATCAGTAACCAGTTTTTTTTTGAAAGGTAATCAGTAACCAGTTAGGTAAGGCCTATGTTCGGTCTGGGTTTGAACTATGCTGCTAATGTACAGCCTTTTGTGACATTGTAGTTAAGGAACAAGATGGCCATTTGTGAATGCATGACACAGTCGCACAGGGTTTTTTCCTTTGCTTCTGTCAAACATGTTTTGTTGTTTCTCCCCTTCCATTTTTCTTTTCTCTGTCCGCCAAAATAATTATCTGATATTTTGTTATTTCTAATTTTGTTCATCAGAAAACCAGTGATCAAGTCTGCCTCAAGCAAAATTGTATAGTTTAAATTATTTGATGGCCTCACGGTCGTCGCCAACAGCTTTCTATTTCAAACAGAACGTCCCTCCTAGTATTACAGGATACTATGAACCTGCCCCAGAATGTAGGGTGGGGGTGATCCAAAGTGGGTTCGAGTGGCCTAGGCTCTATGCAATGGTCAAGGAGAAAAGCCTCGATGAATTAGTTCATATGGGAGGAGTTGAAGGGATTTCTTCTTCACTCAAAACAGATCTTCACAAAGGCATTAATGGTGACCCAGATGATATCGTTGCCAGAACCGAAGCTTTCGGTGGAAATACTTGCAAAAAGCCGCCTGCGAAGAGTTTATTCTATTTTATAGTTGAAGCTTTCAAAGATCCAACAATTCTCATCCTGATGGCTTGTGCTGCGCTTTCACTTGGGTTCGGAATCAAAGAACACGGGCCTAAAGAAGGCTGGTACGATGGTGGAAGCATATTTGTTGCTGTTTTCCTTGTTATTTCTGTTTCCGCAATCAGCAATTTCAGACAAAACAGACAGTTTGATAAGCTTTCAAGTGTGAGTAATAATATCCCAATTGAAGTTGTGAGAAATGGGAGAAGGCAACAGGTTTCCATATTTGAAATCGTTGTGGGAGACGTTGTCTGCTTGAAGATTGGTGATCAAGTCCCTGCTGATGGATTATTCATAGATGGCCATTCGCTACAAGTTGATGAATCCAGCATGACAGGGGAGAGCGACCACGTTGAGATTGATGTGCACAGGAATCCATTCTTGATTTCAGGGACAAAGGTTGCTGATGGATATGCTCGAATGCTCATCACTTCTGTGGGAATGAACACTTTTTGGGGAGAAATGATGAGCACAATCAGTCGGGATTCTGATGAGCAAACGCCTCTTCAAGCGCATCTCAACAAGCTGACTTCATCAATAGGTAAGGTTGGTTTGGCGGTTGCCTTTCTCGTTCTTGTTGTACTTTTGGTGCGGTATTTCACGGGGAATACACAAGATGAGAAAGGGAATAAAGAATTCAACGGCAAGACAAAAGTTGATGATATCATCAATGCTGTTGTGGGAATCATTGCTGCTGCTGTGACTATTGTAGTTGTTGCAATTCCAGAAGGTTTGCCATTGGCTGTTACACTGACTCTTGCTTATTCGATGAAAAGAATGATGGCCGATCAAGCTATGGTTAGAAAGCTCTCTGCTTGTGAGACAATGGGATCTGCCACAACTATTTGTACAGACAAAACAGGTACTCTTACTCTGAATCAAATGAAGGTCACAAAGTTCTGGCAAGGGAAAGAATCAATGGAAAGGAAGACTCGCACTTCAATGGCAAGCAATGTTCTTGAATTTCTCCATCAGAGTGTCGGCCTCAACACAACGGGTGGCGTGTTCAAGTCAGGAACTACTGTTGAATTCTCAGGTAGCCCAACCGAGAAGGCAATTCTGTCTTGGGCTGTGCTAGAATTGAACATGGATATGGATGCTGTGAAAAGGGATTGTGTTGTTCTGCATGTGGAAGCATTTAATTCGGAGAAAAAGAGAAGCGGAGTTCTGATGAAGAAGGTTGAAGACAACACAATTCATGTTCATTGGAAGGGAGCTGCTGAAATGATACTAGCCATGTGCTCACATTACTATGATCTTGAAGGAAGCATGAAAGTTTTGGACTATCAAGAAAGGATGGAATTTGATCATATTATTGAAGGTATGGCTGCTAGTAGTCTTCGTTGTATTGCATTTGCACATAAACAGGTCTCTGGGATCAATGATGAGCTAGCATACAAAAAGATTCAAGAAAAGGGATTAACTCTTCTGGGGCTGGTGGGGTTGAAAGACCCGTGTCGTCCTGGTGTTAAGAAAGCAGTTGAAGACTGTCAATACGCAGGTGTCAATATCAAGATGATAACCGGTGACAACATTTTCACAGCAAAAGCTATTGCCGCAGAGTGTGGAATACTTCATCCTGATCAAGAACCAAATGATGGGTTAGTGGTGGAAGGCGTGGAGTTTCGCAACTACACAGAAGAGGAACGAATGGAGAAAGTCGAAAAAATCCGTGTGATGGGTCGTGCATCACCTTTTGACAAACTTCTTATGGTGCAATGCCTCAAACAAAAGGGTCATGTTGTGGCAGTCACAGGAGACGGCACAAATGATGCACCAGCACTAAAAGAAGCTGACATCGGTCTTTCAATGGGAATTCAAGGGACAGAAGTGGCTAAAGAGAGTTCGGATATTGTCATCTTGGATGACAACTTCGCTTCTGTTGCCACGGTTTTAAGATGGGGGAGATGCGTCTACAACAATATCCAAAAGTTCATCCAATTTCAGCTAACGGTTAACGTTGCAGCTCTAACTATCAACTTTGTGGCAGCCGTTTCAGCCGGTGAGGTGCCACTCACAGCAGTTCAACTGTTATGGGTGAATCTGATAATGGACACTTTAGGCGCATTAGCTCTCGCAACAGAGAAACCGACAAAGGAGCTAATGGAGAAACGGCCCGTGGGAAGAACAGAGCCACTTATCAGCAATGTCATGTGGAGAAACTTGCTGGCTCAGGCACTCTATCAAATAACTGTTCTGTTGATACTGCAGTTCAGAGGTGAATCAATTCTCGGTGTCAGCAAGAGAGTAAACGACACATTGATCTTCAACACGTTCGTCCTGTGTCAAGTGTTCAATGAGTTTAACGCACGGAAGCTGGAAAAGAAGAACGTATTCGAGGGTATACACAGAAACAAGCTGTTCTTGGGAATAATAGGGATCACAATAGTTCTGCAAGTAGTGATGGTGGAGTTCTTGAAGAAGTTTGCAGACACAGAGAGGTTGAATTGGGGGCAATGGGGAATATGCATAGCATTTGCTGCTGCATCTTGGCCTATTGGGTTTCTTGTCAAGTTCATTCCAGTTCCAGAGAGACACTTTTTCAGTTATCTCAATTTGAAGAAGAACCTTGGGGATAGAGGCAGCATGTAGATATATTCTGTTTTCCAGGCCGACCGTTGGGGGTAGAAATGGGAAAGGAGAAAACTACAAAAGTTAAATGAGAAACAGAGTTGTCTGAATGACTGAATCTATTTTTTTTTAAGCCTTTTCAGATTGTACATGGACGAAGTGGCGGGGTTCTTTTAACCTAGCCCGCGTCCTCAAATTGGGAAGTTTTTCAACCAGACGAGGCGGCCCTTAAGTTTATTCTAACGGAGGCCCGCGTCGGCGCGTCCTCATTTAAAATTTTCTTTTTCAATTTCCGTTGGAACTCTTATATTTATTGTTTCTTTCACTAACTTCCACTTTTTAAAATTGTTTTCACCAATCGCATTGAGTGTGTTAATCAAGAGGGGGTAAATTGATTTTCTTGAGCAGTTTTTGCTCAGTATATCTTTGAATCAAATGATGTTACCACATTGAAATTTAGGCATCTTCTAAAGGTATGCTTAAGCAAGCAAAATAATGCATGTTGATCGACCCAATTCAATGGATTTAAAGATTCTCGGAATCCCAAAACAAGGAACAAAGTATTTATAGTGGTTTGGTTCTAATGGTTGTGAAAAACACAGACTAAATTGATTAATCCACTACCTAAGTTATTCATACTTAGGATTTTGAAAATAGCATCAATATATAGAGAGTTTACAAATATACAACACTAATGGAGCTTGACTCGATTGGTACAAAGCAAATCTAACACCAGGATTCCAAGCTTTTTGCAACACTATCCACCAGAGAAACACACATGATATTTATATAGTGTAAACACAAAATAACAACAAACAAAGCTTGAAAGAATCAGTCCTTAATGTTGTTGGTAGAACTCCCTATATAGAGGTCTAAAAATAGCCGTTGCTCTCATGAAATTTTTGAATCAAGTTATGTTCCCAAGAAAGTGAGCCAGCCATTACTCGATTGCAAGACAAAGATAAGTACCAAGAACAGAAATATAAATATATAATAATGAAGTTTTAATATTTTTGGCCATGATAAAAATGGCACTTGTTCAGAGAGAGTTTAACAGAATGGTTATTCAAAATTTTCTCTCTTATTCTACTACTACTACTACTACTTTTTTGTTGTTTGATTGTGATTGTGATCGTGATCCTTCAAAATTTTAGTTCTAAAACTAAAAGTGTGTACATTATCTTACTTAAAATTGTCCGGGGCTTTCCATACGAAATCGGAGCATAGCTCGAAAGGAGCCTCCGACGGGCTGTTAATACTATTTTCCATATTTACCGTAATGGCTGCCACGCTCTGTTTTAGTAAGTACTGACCAATTTCACAAGACATCGAAATCCGATTGCTTGCTGACGAAGTTCATCAATTAATACATGAGGGAATTGGACTTAATTCTACCTCTGGATCTTCGTCTGAACCTGATGAGCTTCTGACAGAAGAGACAGTCCGTGATTGGGAAATCTCTCAAAATAGACAAGCCCGTTAACCTCTCAATAGCTTTATCAGCATTAACACCTCTCATCAATGTCCACTTACATAAAACCACATCAGTCCTTTTCTCTACTCCAGTCTCCTTCCTCCACCTCAATCCATCAGGGCTTACTCCTTCAGGCAACTACTCTTCCAGTCTACTCAAGGCATCAGCTGCTTCAGCGGCATGTGTTAAAAATTGAACACCGAGCTCGTGTTGGTCCTTGAGATGAGGTGTGGTTTCCTGAGTGGAGGTAGAGATTTCTTCATCTTCATCAACTTCCGCAAGTGACTGAAGCGGAGGAAGGAGAAGATCGTTCCTGCTTTGAAGCATTGAAGTCTCGAACGGGAATGGTAAAAATTCTAGACCATGTTCCTTTTCAAGAACGGGGTTGCTCAGTGCTGGTGATGGAGAAGCTTGTGCAGCGCGCTTCATCTCAATGTCGTTGGAAATTTCATCATCATTTGGAGGGGTCCACGTCCAGAAACTTGGATTTACAATACTCGAGCTTCCTGATTGAGGTGAGAATGAGTTGTCACTCTGTGTACCTGGTAAAGATACAAACATTAAGCAACTAAAATGACTATCAGATCAGGAATAGAACATTGAGCAACGAAATGTATATCAGATCATGAACTAAATCTCAGATCAAAAAGATACTAAAGAACATTCTCTTAAATTTATCATACAGATGAAGAAACTCATACTTTTCCAGGCTAATAATACCTCACCAACTCAACAACACAAACATAGCAACATTAAGTGAACACTAAAATGCTAGAATCTTAACAATCTCCAGAGTCTAAGCAAATAAAAACCACAAATCACTCTACAAGCCTAATAGAATGCACTCCACTACCAACTTCATCCAACATCAAGAACCATAAAAGACGCTTCATAATTTCAAGAAACAGAACATAAACCATCAACAAATCAAAGAACACAAATGCAAATCAAACTACCTTCTTGCTGATCCTCCGCCTCATCGACACCACTCTCAAGTCTCAACCTTCACTTCGTCGCTCCTCCAACGACCGCGGCGGCGGCAAACCCTCCTTCAGCAACGCTCTCGCGGCGGTGGCAAACCCTCCTTCAGCAACACTCTCGATCAATCACCTGCATTCTCTGAATCCTATCCCCTCTCCTCCGCAGAAACCCCTAGAAGCTTCTCGAACTCACGATTCCTCCTCTCCAATTCCTCCGGACTCTCTTCTTTCCCCTCTCCTCCCTCATTTCCCTTCCCCACCACAGAGTTCTCCGCCATTCTTTCAAACTCCACCGACTTCCGATCGCGGTCCACGGCCTTCTTCCACATATCCAAGTAGGAGTCGCCGCCGCCATTGGCGGCCCTAATTCTCGAAACTCCAATAGCGACCCTGTAGTTCGTCAAGAACTGTAATTTGGACGTGAAAGGTGTTTCCTTGATGAAAAGGAAGAAAGGGCTGTTGACGTTCCGGAGAAGGAGTGGTGGTGGTTTAACGGCGGCGCGTGAGTTGGGATGCGCGTGAGTGGGGTTGAAACGAGTGGCCATCTTTTTTCGGGGTGGTGGCGGTGGAATTGAGTTCTTGAAGTTAGTGAAGAGTTGGAGTGGGGATTTGGGTTTTGTCAATGGCTTTTAGCACTTTTAATGGGGAAATTGGAAAGATTGTTGTGGTACTGAAGGAAGGTTGCGATGCTGAGTCTATGGTGGACATCATGGGATTTGGACTTTGGGATAGCGCAGAAAAAGTTGCTACATTTAACAGAAATACCTGTCTGTTGTCGACTTCACAGAGAGAAGGGGAAAGAGAGAGAGAGAGAACTAGTAAAGAATTAAGTATTTCGAGCAAATTACACTTTTTATTCCTTAGCATTACAGCTTTTGTTTCATATATTTACTTCCATTATTTTAAAAAAGTTATAATTTTGGTCTCATCAATCAAACGATGGACAGAAAAATATATTTTTGTGGTTAAGGGCAATTTTGGGGAAAAAATTGATTATTTTTTACGGAAGTTTGCTTATTAATTAATACCTCATTTTAACACCGTAAATCAATTTTGAAACATTACTCTGGATCACTCTCATTAAGTTAATGTGGTGTTAAATAGTATTAATAAGCAAAATCCCCCCCAAACAAAACCTAATGAATAGTTTTTTCCAAAATTGTACTTAACAACAAAAAAGTACATTTTTCATCGATTATTTGACGGATAGGACCAAAATTGCAGCTTTTTGAAAATAATGGGGCTAAATGTATCTAATTTCAAAGATATGAGAGTAAAATTACAAAAGGTCTAATTCTGTAGGACCAAAAATGTAATTTGCTCAATTATTTTTATACATTTGTATTCACTAACTTTTAAATGATATTTATAATTAAAACAAAAAAAAAACACTTTTATATATATATAAATGATTTCACCGGTAAAAGGGAAAAAATCAAGAGTTTTAAGAGCCAAGAGTTTACTTGAGTTAAAATATCCCTATTGAACTAAAGCTTGGACTAATTTGAGTAGAAAATTAACAAATGAAAGCTCAAATCCTATTTAACATAAAGTAAGAATTACTTAAGTTAAATATCTCTTTTATCTAGCCATTACAACATGCATATGATGGAAATTATATTATTATTATTATTATTATTATTATTATTATTATTATTATTATTATTATTATTATTAATTGCTTTGTTTCAGTTTGATTTATTAGGAAAATGTCGTCTATATTATTATACAACCTCAACGAAAAACTCAGCACTGTAAAATAAATTTAATTCCTCAAATTTTGTTGTTATTGTTGGTTGAATTTGCTGGAATTAGAAATACAAGTCCCATGTATTTTAGTAAATTGACGCAAGATTTAATCATAAAACATAATTTCACCAAACATTTACTTATCAAAATATAGTTTTTCTGTCATTAAAATGGGACTTCTTGCATCGACCTAATCAAACCAAATAACATGCTAACAGTACATAATATATGTATAATAAACACTAAACCTTAATTAGTTTTTCAACTTTCATCATAGAAGCAATAGCCATACACTTTAATTGTCAAATATATTGGCATGATATTTTAAATTGAAGATAATATGTATAAGCATTGCGCTTTAGCATTAAGATCACGTTGCACTTAGTAAAATGAGTGGTTCTGAGATACCAAGTATACTGTACACCATCCATGATATTTGGCCAGTTTTGACTTTTGATGAGACAATTGATTGATATTTTATCGGTCCATTTGATTTAAAACCTGTTTTAAAACTCGGGCCGACGTCGAACCGGAAGCCTTACTGGTTACTGATTTTACTGGTCTAACCATCGATCGAACCGGTATGACGTCATAATTACGTAGTAATTATATTTAATTATAAAATGTTATAAATATTAATTAAAATAACAAAATAAGTTAAATAATATAAAAAAATAAATATAATTTTAAGTCATTTACGACTACTTTTAATTTTCAAATAACATTCTCCAATCATAAGTTTTCAAATTATAAATTTACAAACAATTCAACCAAAGATAGATTTAACAAATATCGTACTATTATTTGTAAATAAAGATAAAAAATATCACGCATACATTTATATTTTTATCGATATATATTATAAAAAATAAAATATTTTACATTATTTTATCTATATTAAATTTAGTACATAATCCGTATATAATATTTATTATTGTAATTAATATTTTCTTAACACGCAATTAGAAATATAATTTATAAATTTCATGACTTGAGGCTCTATTGATGCTCTTTATTTGACAAGGACAATAGTTGATATACACCTAGATATTCGTAAATTTCATGAATCTCGTTATGGTTGTATGTTGGCTTTGCTCGAATCATATGTATAGGAGCATATAAAATGCCAACATAGAATCTATGGCTCGTTTAAAAGAACGATTGAATTACCCATGGATTCTGTTGCAACACATTTTGCTTA
Source organism: Lippia alba (assembly GCA_037834125.1). NCBI lineage: Eukaryota > Viridiplantae > Streptophyta > Magnoliopsida > Lamiales > Verbenaceae > Lippia > Lippia alba. The sequence continues at coordinate 8,019,323 of JBBMKE010000008.1, forward strand.
AATTCTTGCACTAGATAGCAAAATCTAAATAAAAAAAAAAAGAGAAAATTCCAGGGTGTCAGATCAAATTAAATTGCTGTTATAATTAACTCATGATAACATTAGGACTAGTAATATTTTATTATTCCCATGCCTAGGTCCTAATTGAGGTAATCGGTTCGTATCCCACGACAAATTATGAAAACAACGAAATTGCACAACATGGCATTCAAATTTTACACGAGACTGAATTAAACTTAAAAAGTCCAGACTCCAGAACTAAACAAAAGATACGCTAATATCATTAAAGCCATAAACATGCTAGCAATAATCGCAAGCCCATAATGGGCCGACAATATCAGGCTTCTATTGGGCCGGACTCCAATGACACGTAATTTCGGGCCCATAAAGAGGAACCACCCCGGGTATCTCCGGTGGCGGAGACACTTCAGGTTTAGGCGGAATTGGATCCGGTGGGCCTGGAATTTCTGGGCTTGGGTTAGGCCCAGTTGGTGGTGGGTCATCTGGGTTTTCCGATGGGATTGGATTGAACTCCGGTATATTGGGCGTCCGAGGCATCTCCAGCGGCAGTCCAGGACTATGTTGCGGCGGCGGCGTTGGGCTCTCCGGTGACGATTTTCCGGGTACGTAATTTGGGTCATGGGCCTGAATCGCAACCCGGGATGAAAAACCCTGCGGGACATATTGGGTTGTAGTTGAAATTCTTTTCTTGGGTAGTAATTTATGGAAAGGGATGGTGTTTCTGAAGAAATTTGATGAGATTGACGACATGGTTAACATTTTCACCTTGCTGAGATGAGGTTGCTTAACCCTGGCCAGTCTAATATATATCTACACATACACCTGGGTTTAATATTATGTATGGCCAACACGTGAAGGTCATGCAACTAAGCGTGGATTCGAAGAATTCAAAATGTGCACTTAGTGGGAATATCTTTTAGGAGGATTAGCCAGATAATTAATAATTTTATATTAGCGATATACAAAGAATTTCAGAGCATAAAGTACAATATTTAATTTTATACTCAAAATTACTTATGTCTTACGCTAGCTCAAACATTTGGGTTGAGTGTGAATCAGTATACCCAAGTTGGCAGCTGTTAGAAGTTCAAAGTTAAAACTTAAAACCAAGTCATCGAAATGATTCAATTTGGGGAGATATGAATTTCCACAAAATTATAGGAAAACAGCAAAATACAATAGTTCTTTATTGCGACAAATGAAACACTACCGACAATGGCAAACAGCCATTAGGCATGAGACCCAGATTGCAATTCTGCCGATATGAATAGACCACAGTTTAAAATCTGGAAACAATAACTGCAAATTCAAAACGATGATGAAGGCTAATTGGCATTACAAATTCACTGTACCAGTATATATGATTAGGCAATGATGAATGAAGAGAGCAGCAGCTAGCGATAGTAATATCCGAGAATGGTATAAATAGTCCGAGCGAGGGTGAGAATCAACAAGACCGAAGCAGCAACAAAGGATATGATGGACCATGGGCTGTTGAAGTAATTCTTCCTCAAATTCGCTTAACATCGGTTTCGCCGTTGACTACAGTAGCTATTCACATCGCAGAAAACTCGAGAGTAACAGAATTCAGAAGACAACAAAGTGTTCAACCCCAGCCGAGTAAACAACTGGCAAACCTCCTTATCAGGGTCCCAAACGATTTGAAATAATTCCGTAGCTACGTAGCAACTCAACATCATTTGACGTTTTAATGAGGCGAGAGATAAAGTAAGTATAGGCGGTGACACATTGATGCGGTCTTCGTATCGAAAGAGACTTTAGAGCTGTCTCGGGCTCGTAAGAATAAGAGATGAGAAAGGGGATAATCCGGTAAAGAGCCGACCGGCCGGTGAATTAGGGGAGGGAGAGGAGCTTTGAGATTATAGAGATTTGGAAA
>JBBMKE010000008.1:8021340-8035133 GCA_037834125.1 Lippia alba
CAGGTCATTTGGAGTTCGGACGAAGATTCTAGAAGCAAAACAAAACCGGGCAGAAACAGGGCAAGTTTGCCCGACCCGGGCAATTTTCTTCACTAAATTGCCCTGGGCGGGCAAAAGGGGAAAAAGGGACAGAAACTTTGCCCGACCCCGGGCAAAGCTCCTGGGCGCGGAAAAAGGCCAAAAACAGGGTATAAACCCTTCCCAAACCATTCCAACACTTAGGCAACACAATAAGGCAAGAACCAACAACAAAATATGAATGAAAACACTTCTAACTCAATCCAAACACTAACATGAAGTCATAAACTCATGCATTAACATATCATAACATACACGGGCATTCAAGGAACGAAAATCATGCTCAAACATCAACAATTCAAGCAAAAAGGGGCAAATAAGTTCAAGCGAGGCAAGGTGGCATTCAAGAGTGCAAATTGATCCAAATAACCATATTCTTGACACCAAGACTCCCAAATATGCATCATACTACATCCTAGCATTCGTATACAAGAAGGGGAAAGAAGGGGATTAAGGGTTCAATGCACACAACCACTTGAAATTCACCACTCATGCTTGGAATCACCTCAAGAGCGCCTATCTTGCACGTTTTGGGCATCTAGACAAGTAATCATGCTTTCCCTTCACCATCCCAACATGAATATAAGTCCATAAACCTCCCTTGATCAAACCCCAAGCAATAAATCCACATATACACTCAAGGCATGCCTCAAACACCAACTTATTCACTCAAAGGCACAAGGGAATACATAGAAGCACAAGAATCACCTAATTCTCCCAAAACTCTACCTAGGGCATACAAGGCATGATATCCTACATTCATCAATAATCAAGGCAAGCCCATAATTTCACATATATCCAACAAGAAGCATCAAGGAAGCAAGAAAAACCCATCTAAGACCATAGAAATGCAAGAACACAAGATACCCCCAAACCCTTGATTTTCCCCCAAAATCAATCATGCTTAATTTCATGGAGGGAGCTTGCAATATATATCATATAAGATGCACAAGATCATGAGGATTCCAACTATGTAATTACCTTCAAGAGATATGCAAGAATGATGGAGTTCCTTGAGCTTGGTTGGGCTTCCATGGAGGTGGGGTGAAGGTTTCTCTTTCCTTTCTTTTCTCTTGTGAAGAAGATGATATTTTTGGTGTGTGAGGGTGTGTGGGACGTGGGGTTCAGCTGATAGGGAGGGAGAGAGTGTATAATTCAAGTGGCTAGGGTTAGGTCTAGGGTATAGGGGCGTAATTTAGGTACGAAAGATCTTTTGGCTTGTTTGTTATATTTTCATGCATATGGAGCTCGGTTTGCAGCCTTCTTTTCTCTAATTTTGGAGTATGAAATGTAATGGTAAGTGTGGGGGCTGATAGTATAATGAGTTAGGGTCATGTGGGTTCAAGTTTTGCCCAATTTGATTAAGAAACGAGAAAGATATGGGTCGAATAGTCGGGTTGGGTCATTGTGGCGGATTCAAGTGTATGTTTGGGTTCCGGGTGGCTTTTGGGTGGTCAAACGAGTTCGGGAAGATGCAATGAGTGCATATAAACTCTCATAACACATAAATACTCATCATACCCGAAAATTACAGAAATCAGAAAACACGAGACAAGGAAACGGCACACGGACACAACATACATGCGCAATTGGTTCAAGAGTTCAAATAACCCATTTAAAACACAACTTCACTTAAATCAATAAATCATATTGGAAATTACTTCAAATAATCTCAAGTTAAATCACATAATTACATAATTAAATGAATTAAATTGCGCACTTAAGAAGACTCACGTTAACCCTAAGCCGCCGAAAGATCGGAGCGTCACATAATTGTTAAGAAATATTTAAATAACTTTTTATATTTATTTGAAAAGATAAGATTTCTTTCAAAAGAATACAATTTTTAAAGATTTCTTTTGAAAATTAATTAGTTGACTTAAAATAAATTGGATCCTACGTTTCTTCTAATCAAAGCTCAATGAAATCTTAGTAATTATAGTTGTTTGAAAGAAATCTAATCTTTTCAAAGAAATAAATTACTTCTTTCAAATAAATATAATTTTTTTTTGTAAGTTTCATTAGATGAAAAGTATCATATATAGAAGTTCGTTTAAGATTTCTTTCAATATAATTTATTTTTAAAAAATATTTTTAAATTTTTTACTTTGAGAATCGATTAATGGATCGTTAGGATTGAGTGCTCGATTCTTTGAAAATCTTTTTGATCGAGTATCCGGTCCTTAGGATTGAGTGGTCGATTCTGCTAAAGTTATATTTGTTTGAAACAAATCTTATCTTTTAAAAGAAATAAATTACTTCTTTCTTTCAATATAATTTTTAAGATTTCTTTGAAATTTTATTAGAAGAAATGTATGATGAAATTAATTTAACGTTACTTTTAATTAATACATTTTTTAAATTTTTCTTTGAGAATTGACCAAATTTTTAATAATTCGAATCTGTCAAAATTTTTGTAAGATTTCATTAGTTCCAACTAAAGATTTTGAAGATTTTTCATTTTTTTTTTCTTTTACCAACGAGCATGACAGAAATATGTGAAAACACGTCGCGGAAAATGAATGCAGAAAACCCAATTGCAGAAAATTCAGGAAAATGCAATGCAGAAAATCCAGAGAAGAATGTGCAAAAGCATTTCTTGTTGTTATTTGTTTCAGAAAAAAATGATTATTTAAGATGAACGGGAAGATGAATTAGGAAGAAGAACATAAAAAATAGGGTTTGGAATTAAAATAGCATTGAATGATTTTGAGTCAGTTTGTATTCTATATAAATTTTGTGGCTTGAAAAAGAATTTTTGAAAGATTAGTCTAATATCGGGTTAATTAAATAAGTAATTAAGTAAAAGCTAATCAAATCTCAATGAGGCAAAGGGTTATATACTCAATTTTTTTAAAATTAGGGTTATATAACGAATAAAAGAATTGCGCGTCCCTTTTAACAAAAAGCGCCAGGAAACAAACCGGTTTCCCTTTGTTCTTTTCGGTTGATTTTGTCAAGAATCAAATAATGAATTGTGGGGAAAGGTGTTAAGCTTTTGCTTTTTTTTATCTGGTCATTTTCTTGTCTCATTCTCTTCCACTGACTACTTTTTTTTCTCCAGCAAAAAGTTTCCAAAGAAAAATGTTGAGAAAAACCTCATAATAATAATAATAATAATAAATATTATTATTATTATCTTTTTTTAGAGTTCTTTTTTTTTTTTAGGCAAACCGGCAACGCGCCGTGGGGTTGTTAAAGAAGCTCCCTCCCCATATATAAACCAACAAAGACCATATAAATATTACATAAGTTCATGATCCAAGGATCTTTCAGGCTCAAAACACGTAAATGACCCATCTTTTTTTTAGAGCGTACACATCTATTATTCCATCACTTTCTTTTTCTTATCAAAAGTTAATAATTTATTCATCCAAATCAATTTAATATTTAGCAGTGGAAGACTTCTATTTGCTAGCTTCAACAGTCCATCTTCGTATTTTGTGCCATTGATGAGACTAATAGTTTGTATCTCAGTTTCAGACTGTCAATTACAAGATCATTGGAAATATATTTAAGGAAAATTTTATGTTTCAATTTTATCGTAGTTCGTTTGCATCATGTGCGGTGTTTCTTTTATTATTTTAATTTCTTAATTATGTAGTAAAGACCGTCTTCTATTAATTTTGTTTTCATATGTATAGAAGTTTTGATCCGAACTCATATAGTCATGTTTATGTAAATTTTGATCTAACAGCACAAAGTTTTACACACACTTCCTGAGTTGATTGAGGAATGAAGTACTCTTTAACTTTTCTCTTAGACGCGTCCATAACAAAAGGGATTACCATAGTTTACAACAGCATATAGAATTTACATACTCAGGACAACCGAATAAGCCTGGCTGTCCTAACAAAGCTAAGCAAAATCGTTCCATGTTATCAAACTTCTATTCAAATTCCAACAAACATGCAGAATATTTTCTTCTTCACAAGGGTTGAACTTATTGGCGTCTGTGCGCGTTTTTAGCAGTCCAACGGAGCTGAATGAGGACGGGCTTCTCTGGAACAGGTATAAACTTGACCATTAAACCAATAAGCCAAGAGAAAGCTGCAATTCCTACACATACTCCCCATTGAGTCCAATCTAACCTCTTCGTATGAGAGAACTTATAAAAGAATTCCACCATCATCACTTGAAGAACTATGATAATCCCCGTAATTCCTAGAACTATCTTGGTTTTAAGTATACCCTCAAAAATATTCACCCCCACAACCTCCCTTGCATTGAACAGGTTGAATACTTGGCAGAGGACAAAAGTGTTGAAAACAAGTGTCTTCTTTACACTTCCATTGGTGCCGAAGATTGATTTGCCTTTGAACTCTAAGACCAAAATCGCGGTGATCTGATACAGAGCTTGGCAAATTATGTTTCTCAACATTATGTTGGTGATAAGGGGATCAGACCGGTGTCTAGGTGGCTCATGCATGAGTCTTTCACTTGGTTTTTCAGCAGCAATAGCGAAAAGTCCAAGAGTTTCGATAGTCAGACTCAACCATAAAGTTTGGGCCGGTGTCATTAGGGCTTTCCCACTTGAAACAACTGCCACTGAGTTGACTACCAAGACAGCAAAAATTGCAGTGATCTGAAATTGGATGGATTTTTCAACATTGCTGCGGACTGATCTTCCAAATCTCATAGCTGAGGCCACAGAAGCAAAATTATCATTAAGTATAACAATATCTGAATTCTCTATCACATATTGAGTTCCCCTTATCCCCATTGCAAGTCCAACATCTGCTACTTGCAGTGCAGGTACATCACTTGTTGTATCACCTGTTACGGCAACAACATGACCTTTACTTTTAAGACATTGCACCAGTAGATGTTTGTCAGAAGGAGATGACCTTGCCATGATATTAATTCCTTCAATTATCTTCATTCTTTCCTCGTCACTCAAGCTACAAAACTGTTTGCCCGCCACGGTTGATCCTACATCATGGACTTCTTGACAATGAGAAGGTATTCCACATTCTGTGAGTATCGCTTTTGCTGTAGAAACATTTTCGCTCGTGATCATCATGACCTTAGCCCCTGCCAACTGGAAAATCTCAATGGCACGATTCACACCCGGGTGACAGAGAACTTTCACACCTACGATTCCTAAGAGTGTCAAATCCCTCGCAGGAATTTGTTTATTGATCTCATACTCTTCTTGTGAAAGACACTTATGGGCAAAAGCAATGCAATGAAGACCGTGAACTGCCATGATTTCGATTGTTTGATGAAACCGTCCCCTCTCCTCTTCATCAAGAAGTATAGTATCTCCATAAATACTGTAGTAATGTGAGCATAATGAAAATATTCTTTCAAAATCCCCTCTCCAGTGGACATGGAGCCTGTCGTCGGTCTCTTTTTTAACCAAAAGGCCGATTATTCTACTTTCGGAACATGACACATCCATATCAAGAATTGATAGGCCTTGCATGTTCTTCTCAATTTCCATGTTCACTTTCCTGATAGCCCATTTGTGAATTGCATCATCCTCTGGAGTAAGTGTAAACAACATGTGTGTAGAGTCTCTCATTACACCAATACCTTGGACCAAGAGCTGAAGAACATTGGCTGCTATGGAAGTGTAACTTCGACCCTCCATGGATTCTCTCCCTATAAAACACATAGCTACGTTCATCTGATTTGGTGAAAGAATGTTTGTCATGTCCACGCATATCCTTGTTGCATAGCCCATTATCTCACAAGCTGAGAGTTTTCTTAGTAGTGCGTTATCCGCCATCATTTTATTCATGCAAAAAGCCGGAGTAAGAGTGACTATTGAAGGTAAGCCTTCAGGAATTCCAACAAGTGTAATTGTCGTACCAGCAGTAATAATTCCCACAATAGCATTGATCATATCATGATTAACCTTTGTTTTGCCGGCAGTGAACTCTACATTCCCTTTCTCATCTACTGTATGTCCTGTTAAATACCGCGCAAAAAGAATGATAAGAACAGCACAACCTACTGATAGACCAAAACAACCCATACAAATAGCCAACCCATCAAGACGAGCTCGAAGAGGTGTTTGCTCATCTTCCCGATCGATCGTGCTCATCATTTCACCCCTCAGCGTGTTCGTTCCCACACAAGTAACTAGCATTTTAGCACATCCACCAACCACTTTGGAGCCCGATAACAAAAATGGATTCCCATCTCGATTGACTTCAACACGATTACTTTCCCCAGTCACTCGTGATTCATCTACTACCAAAGAGTACCCATCCACGAAAAGTCCATCAGTAGGTACTTGATCACCAATCTTCAAGGAAACAACATCCCCAACAACAACTTCACAGATTGAGATCGACTTTGGCATCCCATTTCTCACAACATTCACTGAGAAATTGTTTCTTATCTTGACAAGTCTGCGGAATTGTTTGTACATCATAAATTCACTAACTGCAGTAACAAAATTTAATGCAACAACAGCAACAAGAATGCTTCCACCATCATACCAACCATCCTCAAGCCCATGCTTGTTGATCCCAAATCCAATTGATAGGATAGCACAAACCAAGATCACGCTGTTTAATGGACCCTTAAAAGATTCGCACAAGAAAGAAAAGAAACACTTCGGTGGTGGCACACCATAAGAATTGGTACCGAAAGTATTTTTCCTGCATGAAATTTCTTCCAAATCATCCCCAATCCCACACTTCAGATCAGTTTTCAAAAGAGTTTGTATTCCCTCCACGCCTTCAAAATTAGCTAAATCAACAAGATTTTTGTCCTTGACAAGCTTACTGAGGGACAATTCGAATTCGACTCCGTTAACTGGCTCAATTTGAATCACCACAGCCCTACGTTCTGGGGCTGCTTCATGGTATTGTGTAATGCTTTGAGGAACACTTTGCCTGTAATGCAAAGCTGTTGACGACGACAATGAGGCCATCAAATAATTTAAAATATACAATGTTGCTGAGGGGCTTTGGTCACTTATTTTCTGATGACAGAAATTAAAAATAGCAAAATATCAGAAACTTATTTTGGCAGACAAAAAAAAAAGCAATGCAAGAACAGAACCAACAAAAACAACGTGGACAGAAAGAACCTGTGTGATTGTGTCATGCTTTCAATGATGCCATCCTGTTCGATAACTCAACTACAATGTCAAAAGGTTGTGCATTAGCAGCACGTTTTCAAGGCCCTAACTTCATGATTGGTAATTACCAACTTGTGTGACGTAAAAAATACATAAGAAATACTAGTAATTCTGCACACTCAATATGTGTGTAAAGAAATTATGCAATGAATGTATGATGAAATAGGATGGAAATGGAATGAACATTATGGCATCCATTCCCGCCAACGGGGGTTGGCCAAGTGGTTGAGAGTTCTTTCCTGAATGCAAAGACCCAGGTTCGAATCCTTGTAACCACTTGGGGTGTGTGCGTAAAAAAAAATATATTATGGCATCCATTCCCAAACCCTTGATTGTTACAAAATATGATTAGAAATACTCATTCATGCGGTAATGCTCATTCCTTCAAACATGGAATTACCCATTCCTTTGGTATACCCCATGATATTAACCATTTACCATTCTCAAGGTGAAAATTTTATTTTTATATGTATATTGTTGTCACATATTTATTAAATACATGTTATATTTTATTATTTTTACAAAGAAAATTAAATACTAATAAATCACATTGAAAATTTAATAAATTATATTAAATATATATAATAGATATATTATATATTTAAAAAATATGTTGAATATATTATTTTATTATAGAGTTTTATAAATTCAAATATTCCAAAAAGATTATTAAATGTGAAGCATTATATTATATATATATATATATATATATATATCACAAACTCACTCTCAGACGCCCACGCCCCAGTGCCCGTGCGGGCACACACATGTATATATATGTATATAGTGATAAAATAAATAGTAATAATATATTTACATACAAAAATATAATATTTCTCAAAATAAAAAAATTGAAATATATATTTAATAAAAAAATATTTTTAATAATATACTCAATCATCATCATCATTTATGAATAATACTTAATGAAATAAATCTATAATTTTTGTTCATTCCTAACTTTATTACTTGGTATACAGTCATTCCATTACAATATTCATTTCTTTCCTGCTTTATTCCATTCGTACATACGAATCATGTCATTATTATTATTATTATTATTATTATTATTATTATTATTATTATTATTATTTCAATTTATAAAATTAAATTGTTCATCTTAATATGAATTTATTGCGAAAGCGTGATGAAAGAAAAAAATTGAAGATAAAGACTTTAGGAAGAGGAGAAATGACTCTCTTCTCTCATACTCTTTCTTTTCTCTCTTGTTTATCTTTTTGTCTTGTCTTGCTATAATCAAATGAGAACACCTCTATATACACTAGTCTACAAGCAATTAAAACATAAATTAAGAAATATGAGCAAGAAAAATAAAAGGAATATAAAAAAGAAAATAAAAGTGAGGTGCAAAAAATATGGGGTTAAATTAAGAAATATGAGCAAGAAAAATAAAAAGAATATAAAAAAGAAAATAAAAGTGAGGTGCGAAAAATATGGGGTTAATAGATAAATAATTAACTGAACCAAGTTATTTGTCTAATGGAGAAAAATAAAAAAATTTAGAGAATAAGTCCAAAAGACCACAAATGCGTGTCACACTTAATAAAAGAGTAATGATGTTCTGTATAAAGAGGACCAAAAAAAATGATGTTCTGTATAACCACTAGAAAGGTTATAAAAACAGAAACTATAACCAATTAATCTGAAAAATATTTATTCAAATAGAAAAACATACAATATCAGGCACAGCACAATCAACTCACAATTCACCTCATCCTTCCGGATCACAGGTGCGCTTGGGAACATAAAAGATTGTTTCGTAGGCCTAATGCAAGACTTGAATGTCCACAGACTCCTTAGATTAGATTAGCTCTTGAAATTGTTCAATTCCCAAAACACCGACCGTACCTTTCTAAATCTAAGTACGGTACGAAAACAATAGAAAAATCTAATAAAGAAAAGCATGCAGAATTGCAGATAAACAAGTCATCAAATCCAACAAACCTTCCTATTTCAGAAGAGCGAAATTCATGGCAAATTAGGAAGAAGAGAAGAAGACTACCTACCTGGTTTTCCTTTTTAGTCTTGAGCACTATCCGATTTGTGAAGACTGAAGATTGAAGACCGAAGAAGAGAACAGTCGATAAAAAGGAAAAGAGACCATCCTGCTCAAAGTCAAAATCAATGTTTTTTTGTTTTTAATTGGTGAAAAAGATAGGTTGGAACCCAATAATTAGAAAAATATTATAGTGGTGGCCACTAGTGGGATATTTTATTAAATAAATAATTTATTTAATTATGTAATTATTTCTTTCTTAACCATTAATAATTCATGTAATATGTCATTACAAGTTTTGGAAATAATATAAGAAAATTCTCTGAATTTGTTCCACCTAGGGTACAGAGGATGTAAATTGAAAAAAATTATAATTAAAAAAATGAAATATGATAAAAGTCATAAGATTGTGATTAAAATTGAAAAATGACAAAAATGAAATTTTCCGCATATTTGTGTTAATTTACTAATTTAGTCCTCAATCTACGGTTCATAAATAGTTACAAGTATGAGAAGCTTCGGCGTTTTTTCCTCGATAAAAATATTCCTTCATTGTTCCTTCCTAGAAATTTCAAATAGCAGAGTTGGCCGATTTTCTTAGCATCAATCCACAAGTCATCGACTTCTCTGCTAACCTGGTGAGTTGATCCTATAATTTCTTGTACTGAACTAACTGTCCCAGCATGCTTAAATTAAATTTCTTGTCATCTCCTCTACTAATTATGATTGTTTGATTTTGCTGCAAGTGTTTTTGAACTTTGAAGAAGAACAGGCATCCCTTTTTTCTGGTTTCTACGGTGGCATTTACCATTTATGAATGAATGTACATCGGAAATAATGGGCTTTTGCGTAATTGGTGAAAATTTAAAGAGATTGATTGTAATACCTTAATTAGTTGGGTAAAGCCGAATATGAGCTAGCTAGAATTTTTTTCAGAAATCATTAGGGCCTTTCATTTATTTGCATTTCTCATTGTTTAGTTCTATGTGGTCATATCCATCTAAATAATTACTAACTTGTGATCTTATATTACTAGTTTCTACCCATATGTCTGAGGTATCGGCTGATCGTGTAACTATTGATATTGATCATGAACTTGATGGGTTGCCTTGTACACCTTCGAAGCCCTCTATCCGCAGGGTCGATAGTCATTTACGAAGTGGTGGATGGGATTATATTTATGACCCCGAAATTCTTTCTATCGGCCCTTATCATCATAGAAATTCTAGATTACAGAGCATGACGCAAATAAAGTACACTTACCTAAAACGACTAAAAGAGCGCAAAAATGAGCAAAGTGTGGGGAAATATGTGAATGCTGTGGCAGCTATGGAAGAACGAGGACGAAAGTGTTATGCAGAACCTATTGGAGTCGACAACAATGAGTTTGTTACCCTATTGGTACTTGATGGCATTTTTCTCATTGAGCTGTTTCGTTGTTATCATTCCAAGAAATTGAGGGATCCGAATGATTATATCTTTAGCCACGAGAGCGTTCGGAGCCAATTGCGTCACGACATTCTCTTGCTCGAGAACCAGATCCCCTTCTTCATCCTCAATCAGCTTTTCAACATGACTAAGAGCAATGATGTTGATGATGACGATGACCTGATTAAGCTGTCTTTGGGGTTTTTCGATGGTGTGTTTGTTAAAAACTTATCTGTATTGCGAGTGCGTGAAGGACTGTCACACAGGAATATCGACCACCTCTTCGGACTGATACACTATTCTTGGTGTTTACCTTTCGCTGAAAAGATGTTGAATTCAGGAGGCTACAACAGTACTTTTGAGGGATTAAAATGGGAAAACGTAAAATCGATTTCCATGCTCCAGGATGCAGGAATTAAGATCCCGAAGGATAACCAGAATAGTGATTTTATGGACATCAAATTCGTGAAAGGCGTGTTGAGGATTCCACAACTCAGCATATTTGACGAAACAGAATCCCTACTGAGGAATCTAATTTCTTACGAGCAACATTTTTCAGATGGGGAGACGAGATATGTCTCTGACTACACATTCTTCATGCATTGCCTAATTAAAAACTCGAGCGATGTGAAGTTCCTAAGTGGTCGTGGGATAATCGATAACTGTTTGGGACCTGATGAAGAGGTTTGCCAGATGTTCAATAGGCTAGGGAGGAATATTCACATATCTTCAGAATTCTGTTATTCACATGTTTTTAGCAGAGTGAACAGGGAGTCTGGTCGCCGGAGGAAGAAATGGAAAGGCAATTTGAGGCGGAAATACTTCAATAGTCCTTGGTCCATTATGTCGTTTCTTGCTGCTGTTGCTTTGTTGATTCTCGCCTTCACTCAGACTGTCTATACAGTTCTTTCATATTATCATCATTGATGTGGTTGTAAGCATATTCTGATGGTTTCTTGTTGTAAACTTATCTGTAGACAGAAGTATTGCTTATGGTCAATGATTCGAATAATCATACTTGTTACAAGTTTGAGAGATGCTGCTGATAATGGAACTTCATTTTCTTAAGACCCCGAGTATATCATTCAAATTCATTTATTTTTGCTTTTTATTATTTATTTACAATTTTCTATTCCTTTATTTTGAATCATCACTTCTTAATTATAACTATCGCTAGGAACAAACCATGTGGAGATAGTTGGCTAATAGTCTTTCGTAATAATTAGATTGGGCAGAAAAGAATGGTTTTCCGTTGGTATCTACTCGTTACTAGCGTCTCCTTGGAAAGTGACGAGGCCTGGTGCCAGCCCGCAGGCCCTATGGGTCCAATAGGCTAGAGTTGGTTATATTGCAACTGAAAATTGGAGTTGCAAATTAGCCTAGTGATAATGGGCTATATCAAATGATGTTACTGCCCCTAATTAAAAAACAAATTTGTGGAAATGCAGGTGGTACTATTTCATATGAGCTCTAAGGTCGCGTTTACATTCTTAAATAAAGCATGTCATGCATTTTCATTTTTTTAATTTTTGTGGGTTCAAGCACGTGACAAATGGGACAGCCTGTGTGTGCTGCATGAATAGCCATAATTTTTAAACATGCAAATTTGGCGTGTTTAAAACTGGAAGAAAAAAACATGTTACTCTTTGAAATCGTTTTTTTTTAATGATTGACAAAAAGCAACGTTGCAGGTATCAAGACGAGAAATTGAAGAAGCATGTAGAATCACCTGGAACCGTATAGGAACAATTGTCTTGCTTCAGATATTATCACAAGATATTATGCATATATTATTATCTTTCTAATCTTGGTTTTGCAGATTATAAAAAAGGCCAACTTAACCGTTGGAAGTCAGCTAAAGGAAAACAGTTGCTGGTCATTGAAGACAACCAATATAAAAATTATAGCCGTTGTAATAGAGGCATTGGGAGTTGCACCCTTTTGGAAATTCAAATTGGAAGTACAACAGCTATAAGGAGATCTCTATATATTCAGCTCAAGCTACAATATTTTGAAGTGATTCTTTTTACAAGTTCTTTAAGCAAGCTATTTTGTTTACACTGATAAGAGACTTCTATTTGCCTTGGTGGGTAGCTTTTTGTAAAAAGACTTCGGGATTCAGGTGCCGGCCTAATTTGTACTAGCTGTGGTTGCTGATTGTGCCAGACGATCCATCTTGTTGTTTCTTGTATCTCTTTGATCTAATAAAAATGTTGGCTTCAAAAATCATAAGTTGAATAACTTAGGTATTAACTCCTACTTGCTCGTGTTTTACACAGCTTTAGGGGTCAAACCTTTCTAAATTCATTGTCTCCTCTTGTTCACTTGCTTATCATTATTTGAGACTTGCTGAACTCTTGTTTGAGCTGATATTCAACTTTTAGAACTTTATCATGCTTGAATTTATAGACATCAGTGGCTTGTGATCAAGTCACTTGAATATATGATTGTGGTGTGGATGAAATGTCTCAGCATTGTGAATGATAAATTACTCATCCACTGAATCTTGAAGTTATGAGTCACTTTGACTGGTTCAAAGTTTATTCCGCTAGTACGTATTGCAGTGTGAAAGAGTCTTAAACAAGATTTATAGAAAAAGAGTCTTTCAAGATATTTATCTTGAAACTACAAAAAGAGTGATTCAAGTGAGAATCACTGGAAGTTGATTTAGCCACTGTTTTGCTACTCTGATAATTCTAAATGAGTTTGATAGCTCTGGGCTTTCACAAATTGATTCAGGCACACATTGTGAAATAATCTATTGAAAAAGCTTAACAGATCAATTCATGTAACACCCCAAATTTTCATCTGTTCGGGTTTAGGTTATGTGATACTAAGTGCGCCTTTCATATTTACATTTAGTTGTGTTTTTACCTTGTTTACTTGACTTTATTTCATTTTATCTATGAAATTTTGGAATAACTTGAATGAATTTGATTTTCAATACATGAACCTATATGCGCATGACCAACGTGATCGCTTGCCAATACTATGTGTATTGAATTCGGAAATTTGTGAATTTCGAGTATGTGCCACTTTTATGTGTTATGAAGGCATATGTGTACTCGGTATGTGTTGTGGAACTCGTTTGAAACCCCGAAATCATCCCGGAACCCGACCCATTATCCTAATCTCGACCATATTAACCACCCCACACTAAAAAGCCCATAT
>JBBMKE010000008.1:8035233-8053778 GCA_037834125.1 Lippia alba
TAATAATAATAATAATAATAATAATAATAATAATAATAATAATAATAATAATAATAATAATAATAATAATAATATGCTAACATAAAAAAAAAGAAGAAAAAAAATCCAACAATCTATTATTATAAAATGGTATGAGTGCTTTTCTTGAAAAGAAAAAAGAGAAGAAAAAGAATTTGTTCGGTGCTTTTTTCGAACATAAAACTTGTGCAGCATAACCCTTTACGTTTTGAAAGTTTTATAGAAGAAAATAATGTATTATAAGAAAGATAGACTAATTAATAAAATTTTGAAATGTTAATTGAAAATATGAAGGAAATAATTAATGGAATTACACAAATAATTTAATAAAAAAAATAACACATAAAACAAATAAAATAATTCAAAATTCTAAGATTTCACAAATTTCCAAAATTTTTCTAAATTTACGTATTCAAAATAAATTTTACCATAAATTGATGCTTTCATTTAGAATAACTCCCAAAATTAAGGGATCTATAAAGTTTCTAAATTAATTAATTAATTAATCCATCAACCAATCACATTTTTTATTTAATTAAAACTCTCAAAAAAAATCACAAAATTACACATTATCAAAATGCACAAAAAGTCAAATAGTCAAATATATAATAGTATAGATTACTAACTTTTGATGTTATTGGGAGCGTTTATAAATTCATATAAGGATCTTTTGGAAATATATTATTTTACCATGAACTGTTATTTTTTTTCCATTATCCAAAGTTGGGAGAAAGTTTATTAATTTGAGTGAGAATTTGAAAAGTTCATACTGTATTATAATCCATAGTTCTAAAAAGTAGAACAACAATACAATCGCACTATAGAAGAAGTAAGCATTAATAATTAAAAGAAGTAAGAACTCATATCTACAGCTAAGTTTACAACAAGAAAACATCAGAATGCATGCTTACAACCAATGAAAGGACAGTGTGAGTGAAGGTGAGAATCAACAAAGGAACAGCTGCAACAAACCGTAAAACTAGAGCCTAATTGAAAGATCGTAGAAATTCTAGCTCATAACCATGTGAAGTATATATATACATGCTACTTGTTTGGTTAATCTCCTTAATTTTTCTATCGGTCAATAAATGGAAAACATTCTTGCCTCTTTATTAAACTAATTTGACCTAACTTTCGGCAATAATTACCCAACCTATATATATGCTACAATTACCCGTTGGTTTTCGACCTTCTTCCTGCAATTCTCTATAGTTGCAGTGTTCAACTAAACTTTCCAGTTTCCAGGTAATTCATAAATGTTAAATTCAAAGACTTTACAACAAAATCGAACAATAATGATAAATAGAGGAAACAGCGAGAATTTAGAAATTGAAGCAGAAGCAGAGAATGTAAAATTTTATCGAAATAATAGCATTGAATATTTAGAAAAAAAAAAGTGAAAAATAGATAAATAAAATTAATAAATTGAATGTTTGCATAGGTAATTGATAATTCAGGCCCGTTTTCGGCCGGCTGTGCCCGGAGCCCGAAAGACTCGAGAGCATTAGGGACATTAAGTCTTAATACACACAGCACCTATACACAAAATAAAAGTACTTAACATAAATCATTAATCCAAAATAAAAATATGTAGAATATAGAATAAAGTTCTAATCCTAAAAAGGGGTTAAAACATTTTTTTAACCTCAATGTTTGAGGGTGAATTGTACATCATAGATAGTAAAATATCTATTTTGCTCTTAAGAATATCATGCATGGTGTGTCTTGTGTGGTATTTTGACCAAAAAATTCTACAGAAAAATAAAATTATACATCAAACCTTTAATTTTTAAGAACATTGAGTATTGAGAACAATTCGCTCCAAATATTGGGGTGCGAAAAATTATTTAACCCTTACGAGAATAATAGTATTTAGTGCAATAGAATAATAGTATCTAGTACAATCCTTTGTCGAAGTCTCAATGGTTCTCTTAAACCGGACTAAGAACGTCAAGGTAGGAAATAACATACTAAGAGATAAACTAATTCTCCAATCAAATTATCTGAAAAAATGTTAGTAAGAGTAATAAGCTAGCAATTGTCAAAAATTATTCTATTGGATCAAGCTCGATTTTTAAATAAATATCATAACCCTTGTACACCAAAAATATTTTATAAAGACAATTGTGGAAGTCATATTATGCACATTATTCCATAACCAATAAATTCACATAATTTTTAAAACAATACTTTCCATGATTATGAGCACAGAACAGGACCGATAGACACGCAGATGACGGAGAGAAACATATATAACTAAGATGGAATCAGATAATAGGCTGTACATGTGCACATAAAAAGCCTTTCAAAATAAAATTTTAAGCTTAATGTTACTAAAATAGTAAAATTATCTTTATCTCAAACAAAAAGCAATTATTCAACCTCACCCCAAAGTTCTTACAAAACTATTGATATGATAAACTTGCAAAACCCATATTAAATTATTCAAAGTAATAAAACTTGCAAAACCCATATTAAATTAACAAAACTATAAAAAGTAATTTTGACATTTACTTACCTCACCCCAAAGTTCTCACAAAACTATTGATACGATGAAAATCACAAACGGATTTCTCTATTCCACGAGACCAAGGTAAAGATGAGTGAAAAATATTCCTGAATTTAGCTTATTGTGAGGCATATAAATGTATATCAGTATATGCCTAGGGAACTATGATTGTTTGGTGACGGTAAACCAAATATATATCTTCTTGCGTAATCATGTCTAGATATATTTCTAATCTCAATCCTATACTTGTTACTTGTTAGGAAAGACTTTTATGATACGGAATCCTATACTTGGTATCTATAACTCTAGAATATTATTTGTAATTAATAAAATATATCATGCTATACCTCAGGTTATACTATTCATTTATTATAAATAATATATATCATTATATAGAATGTAATATATCTATATATTATGTTAAAATAAAATATTATATTTATATATAATTATAATTTATTATATAAATGAACAAATTAATTATATTACCATATCAATGAAAATTTATATTGCATGGATACGGATACGGCGACGCGGACACGACACACAAATTTTTTTAAAAAATTTCCATTTGAGAAGTGTGATATGGTATCCAACACGAGTGTCCGACACGGCATGACACGGCAACAAGATATTTTTAAAAGTATCAATGCATTAGATCGAAATGAAAATATATATATAACAATCACGTAAATCTAAAGTTTTATTTGTGCGTAAAAGTTTAATTTAAAATTATTAATAATTTAATAAGAATAGTATAGTGTAAGTAGAATGTTAATTAATTGCATAAAAATGTATAATTTATAAGTAACAGAATTCAAAAGCGTGTCTCGAAGTGATTTAGAATTTAGATTATAGTTTTTAGTAGGATCGCGCAGGCTTGATATTCAAAAAAAGTCTGCTTTTAATGATAAAATGTGTGCAGCCAAAATTTCATTTTTCACCCTTTATAAAACTTCATTGCCAAATGAAGCATCGAGAAAGGACTTAAAATTTCACTAGGAAAAAACTTCGAAGCTGCTTTTACCACGATACCACCAAATTGTCTGTAGAAAACTAAGAGAGTTGGCTTGACCGAAACAAATCGTTCTAGAATCCTTCCTCTCCAAGAAACCTAGGAAGCTTCCAAGTTTAAAATTTCCCCATGTGGGATCCATATTCTAACAGGCTATAGGTCAAATTTTTGTCTATAATGTGTGAAGAATTAAATTAAACTCAAGAGGGTGTCAGCCCTTAGGAACTCATAGCTCGTCTCTCACGTGCTATGATACAGGAATAGAACTGATACTACGATAATATAAACATAATATGATAATATAAATTTTTTCTTGAATTATTCATATAAAAAGTATCCATGAATTAAAATTTACGTGGAATCATGTTTTGGGCACTAAATTACAAGGCATAAAATGAAGCCATATACTAAAACTAAAAGAGAAGTGAGAAATAATATCAGGATTTATAACTTCAAACTTTTCCTAGAAATATTATATTATGTTTTTATGCAAATAATTTTCTTGTATATCTAGCAAAAGAATATGTAATTACAAAATCATTTCTCGCCACCCGCGGAAATTGCCATCCTCGTGTAGTTGAGTTCCCTACTTCCCTTTTATTCCCTTTTCTGATTTTCATATCACATCCGCCACGAAAAAGAAATATAATTTCTACATCATAACTTTTACAAATACGTCTACTCTGAAATGAAGTCATGGAGTGAGTGAGAGTACATTACGGGGTTTCCTAATTTGTGTAGGAGAGTGAGGATTATGGTTAGTGTTCTGTAACCCCGGCGTGGGGAGTGCTTCGCTTCAGATCAAAAAAATATATATATAACGACCGAAAAAACACAAATTAGGAAATCCCGTAATTTGTGTTTTTTCGGTCGTTATATTGATTGAAGCATATATACGGTTTCCCAAACCCAAAACCCTACCAACACACTAAAAGCCTAAGCCCAAAAGCCCACCTAGTTACCTAAACAAAGCCCAACGCAAGATTCTTGTGAGGCCTGGGCCGCCCAAAGGTAAGCCCACAAACAAAACTCCACCACTGATCCACTAGAATGAAAAATTCTTGGTCCATGAAATTAGAATGAACAATCCTTTGCCCATTAAGTCCAGCTTATTTCATTAAATTGTCTTTATTATTTGTATAATATTAAAAATTTCATGTTTTTTATATTAATGGAAGCATACATTCATAAAGGATCTTCTGAAAATATTTTATTTTTTTTATATGCGGTGATTTTTTCCATTATCCGAAATTGGGACCAAAGAAAAATAAACTATAACAATACAATCGCACTATAGAGAAAGAATTAAACATTAACAAATATAATTTCTCCATCCGATGAAATCTCAACCCAAGGGCACATAGTCTAGATAGGTGAAATGAATTAAGGAGCTCGCATAGCAACGAACTCATTAGAGAACTAGATTAGAGGAGAACTCTTGTAGCAATGATTCTCTGTTACAGACTTTATTAAAAAATTCCAATGCATAAGAGAAACCAAATCTAAATACGTATCAAGAATTATTATCACACTGAGATTAGCAATGGCACAAATAAAATGACAACAAAAAAGAGAATAAGAAAATGAGAGTAAAAGAGAGAGATGAGCGACATCACCATCCAAATTGAATTACCAAATATAACAAATTGACCAGCCTCGGAACATGAAATTCGAACTTTACATGTGATTATTAAAACAAGGAAATTTCGTTTTTAGCTCCACTCGATTCACAGCGTTGCAATATTAGTCCCACTTTTTAATAATCAAAAAATAGTTTCAGAGTTTAAAAAAAATATCACAATAATGATCTCACACATTGCAATTACGATCCCACTATTAATTAGGGAACGAAAAAGACAATGTAGATAATGTATATTGTTAGAAATTTATTAAAGAAAATAAATATATTACTTTAATTAATGAAGACCACCTTTAAAAAAACATAAAACAGAATAAAAAAACTTAAATAATAAAAAAACATAAAACGTTAAAGAAAATAAAAACACAACGGGTTTGGTGGTGGACGTCGTGTAAGGTGCGCAAAATGACATTTTGCGCATTGCTCGGATGATTAATGGACTAATTTGCTTGACTAGTGTTTTTCGCGGTTTATTAATAAGTTTTATGTGTTGGTATCATTGAAGAAAAAATTTATATATTCAACTCAAGTCCTTTTTTGAGTAACAGTTGTTATTGAGACAATTACAGTTGTTGGAATTCCTGAAGACTTACCTTCAATAACCACTCTTATTCCAGCTTTTTGCTTGAACAAAATGATGGTTTATAACACATTCCTAAGAAAACTCTCGGCTTGTGCGATAATGAGCTCTGCGACGAGGATATTTGTGGATATCATGGCAAACATTCTTTTACCAAATCAAATGAGTGTAGCTATGTCTTTTATCGGAAGAGAATACATGGAGGGTAGAAGTTTCACTTCCACAAATAGACAATGTTCATTTGCTCTTGGTCCAAGATATTGATGTAACAGAGACCGTGCAAGCATGTTGTTCTCAGTAATTCACGTGGATGATTAACAACTGAGTTGATATGAAACTGAAAATGGAAATCGGAAAGAGCCCAAAATTTTTTTTGTCAATTCTTTATGTGGATGCATCCTATTCTGAAAGGAGGAGAATCTAGGGTCCATGCCCATTGGAAAGGGATTTTGAAAGAATATTTCCGTTATTCTCACATTACTATGGTAATTATGGAGATATTATACTTCTTGATGATGAGGAGATGAGAAGATTTCGTCAAACAATTGAAATCATGGCAGCCGGTGGTCTTACATTGTTTTGTTTTTGCCCATAAGCATATTTCACAAGAAGAGTATGGTAAACCTATTGGGATCTTATGGAGAAGGTATTTCGAATAAAAAGATAGTTAGAGAAATACTAATTAGTATCACCAACAAATATAATCCAATAGTCACTATTATTAAAGAAATAAAAGATCTTGCTATTGTTACATTGATAGAGTTAGTAGAATTAGTAGGATCCTATCGTTATTATTATTGAAAAAATAAATATTTCATTGACATAGTTAGAAGAGACTCTTGAAGCATATAAAAAAAGTTTGAGCCAATTGCGCTATGACATTCTCTGTTATTCTGGTCATATATGACTAACTAATTACTTATTTGTGATCGTGGTGCAGTTGTTCCTTCCCTAATGTGTGATCATGTAACTATTGATATTGATCATGATCTTGATGGGTTGTCTTATACTACACCTTCAAACCCCTCTATCAACAGGGTCGATAGTTAATATCGAAGGAGTGGACGGAATTATCTTTATGATCTGGTAATTCTTTCTATCGGCCCTTATCACCATATTTGATGGGTTGTGTTATACTATACTTTCAAACCCCTCTATCAACAGGGTCGATAGTTATTATCGAAGGGTTGGAAGGGATTATCCTTATGATCCGGTAATTCTTTCTATCGGCCCTTATCACCATGGCAGTTCAAGATTGCAGGACACAAGGTAGCTTAATTTACAAGTATGTAAAGCGTCTTCAAAGACGCAGAAACGAGAAGAGTGTGGAGAAATATGTGAATGTTGTGGTATATATAGAAGAACAAGCATGAAAATGTTATGCAGAATCCATTGGAGTCGAATGCAATAAGTTGTGACCCTATTGGTGCTTGATGGCATTTTTCTCATTGAGTTGTTTCATTGTTATTGTTTCAAGAACTTGAGGGATCCGAATGATTATATCTTTAGCCAGCATTGCGTCCGGGGCCAACTGCACCGTGACATTCTGTTGCTGGAGAACCAGATCCCCTTCTTTGTCCTCAATCAACTTTTCAACATGACTAAGAGCAAAGAGGATGATGATATGATAGAGCTGCATTTGGAGTTATTCGATGACGTGTTTATCTATATCACGAGTTCGTGAAGAATTGTCACACAGATTATCGACCTCCTCTTCAGAGTTCGGATTGATACACGATTCATGGTGTCTTCCTCTCTCTGAAAAAATATTGAAATCAGATACATACATCAATACTTTTCAGAGACAAAAATGGAAGAACATAAAATTCATTTTCATGCTCCGAGATGTTGGAATTAAGATCCAGCAGGAGAAACAGAATGATGATTTTATGGACATCAAATTCGAGAAAAGCTCATTGAACATTCCACAACTCATCATATTTGATGAGACGGAATCCCAATTGCGGAATCTAATGGTGTATGATTAGTGTTTTCCTGATTGGGAGAAGAGATACGTCTTTGGCTACATGTTCATGCATTGACTTCAAACTCCTTTTTCAAAGTATCCAAGCTTGTTTGGGCCTTTTGACAACTTGAATCATTGGGAATATTTGACCCACCAATGTCATTTAGATGTCGTACAAAGTTGTGTAGTCCCTTTTCTTTGCTCCTTCAATAATTTCTTGTCGACCTCAGACGTTTAATTATTTCTTCAGTGATGCTCATAGATTTTGGGACAAAAAATATATTTTCATCATGATATTCTAATAATGATAATTCTATCTATTAAAATCAAAAGAACTCCGGAGTATAATCTGTTTAAAGTCAACTCAAAAATTTGCTCCTTAAAAACAAGTATAAACTATGTAAAATAAAATTCAAGTGCCCTCCTTCACAAGTATAAAATATCCACAAGTTTGAAAAAATAAATTAATTGAACTACGATATAATTTGAACCTCTTGAAACCTTTTAGAAACTAGTTGATGATTTTGTGGGAATTATTGTCATCGTTAAACATGGGAGGTTTGTGGGAATTATTGTCGGTGTTAGCCCTTAAAACCTTTTGAAAACTAATTGATAATTTGATTATGACGGTTTTATGTTTCTTAAACTTATGAAGAAAGAGAAGTTATAAACATTACTTTATTCTACTATATCAAGCAATTGGGTACTAATCATTTTCTGCAAGGTTCTTAGAATTAAACGATCTTGGCCTTTTGAAAAATTCACAGGAACCATATATTATAATAAATTAAAGTATAAAAAAAATCATTCATCACAGTCCTAAATGTTGATTGGACTCATATGATTATCTCTACATTGAGCACCGTGATATGAAATACTATGTGCAACAATACTTGACATGAAAATGACATGTGTTTGAAATCTCACCTTCCTATATACTAGTACCAACGAGTTGGTGTCTTCGGATTTGCAAGAATTCAAAATTCAAAAGGCTACCTGAAGAAGTCTACTTGAGGGATCAAAGTCTCTCATTATAAAACTAATTCAAGCAATTTACATTTTGTTAGGCACACATAGAGATATTCTTATATTGTTTTTAATTTATCTTGCTTAAAACTCTAGTCACTCGTATCATAGTCTTTATTACATAGGTTCCTTAGTGATTCCAGTTCGTTATACTATGTATTAGACTATGTTTTATATACACCTTCTTCGAAATCCTAAGTTTAACCACTTAGGTAGTGGACTAATTTGCTTGACTAGGGTTTTCTTTGCAATTATCATTCAGCTTTATGTGTTGGTATCATTGAAGAAAAAATTACATACTCAATTCAGGCCCTTTTTTGAGTAACCGTTGTTATTGCAACAATTACAGTTGTTGGAATTCCTGAACACTTACCTTCAATGACCACTCTTACTCAAACTTTCTGCTTGAACAAAATGATGGTTGATAACGCATTACTAAGAAAACTCTCGGTTTGTGAGATAATGAGCTATGCGACAAGGATATGTGTGGACATGACAAACATTCTTTTACCGAAACAAATGAATGTAGCTATGATCTTTTATCGGAAGAGAAGGGTTGAAGTTTCACTTCCACAATAGACATTGTTCTTTCACTCTTGGTTCAAGGTATTGGTGTAATGAGAGACCATGCACGCATGTTGTTCGCAGTTACTCTAGTGGATGATGCAACAACTCTGTTGACATGAAACAAAACATAGAAATCGTAAAGAGCACAAAAAAAGTTTGTCAATTATTTATGTGGATGCATCCTGTTCCAAAAGGACGAGAAACGACGTTTTGGTTAAAAAGAGAACGATAATAGGGTCCATGCCCACTGGAGAGTGAATTTTGGAATAATATTTTCGTTGAGCTGACATTACTATGGTAATTATAAAGATACTACACTTCTGGATGATGAGGAGATGGGAAGATTTCGTCAAACAATTGAAATCGTGGCAGTTGGTGGTCTTACATTGTTTTGCTTTTGCCCATAAGCATCTTTCACAAGAAGAGTATAAAATTAATAAACAAATTTATGTTAGGGATCTAACATTTAACTCAATTGGTGAAAGGGAATTCAGATATTGTCATACTTAATAATGGTTTTGCTTCTATTGTCGCAGTTATGGGATTCGGAAGATGTGTTCACAACAATGTCAAAAACTTCATCCAATATTAGATCACTACAATTTTTGTCATATATATGTACTAGAAAAATGCACGTGCATTGCACGTATAAAACTATTTCTAAAATAAGTTATAAAAAATTAATTATTTATACATTTCACTTCTATAAATCAACCGTGGACATTGAAAATATTGAATATTGAAACCAATTTATAAAGAGACTATTGAATATATTATGCAATTTTAGAATTTTATCGTATATTTCGCAAATGTTAATTTACTCTAAATTTTGAGTACACTTCTCTACATTATTTTAAGTGTTTTAAAATATTTTATAATTATTTCTCAATATGAAAAATATTTTATTTATATAAAACACAATAAATATCATTTTAAATCAATAAATTAATAAGATTAAATCTCAAATATAAATGAAATCAATAAATTAATAAGATTAAATCTCAAATATAAATGAAAATTTTTTTAAATAGATTATATTTGAAATTAATTAACTTTTAAATAGTATAACAATAGCAAGTCTTCAATCAAGTCGAACTTTAAAAAAAACTAAAATTAAATATATAAAAATATATTTTCGACGAAACTTTGATAAATTTCTAGTGAACGGAACCTCGTAAAATGTATTCTTCTTCTAGGTTGCACCTTTCGGACGAGAAGGGGGATAACTTAAATTTGAATTGATTCCATACAATTTTTAAAAAGTAATTTTCAATGTTTTAGTAATTGCTAATGAAGTTTCACGAATTAAAAAAAAAAAAGTTTCACGAATAACATCAAGCCTAGTATATTGGAATAATTACTCAAAACTCCCCAAGTGTAAACTAAAATTCATTTTCACTCATCAGTTTTGAAAAAGTTCTCGTTCACTCCTCTAGTGAAAAACAAAATTCATTTTCACTCCCCAAAAACAGTAAATGTTGTATCAGAATTCAGGAATTTACGTACTCAGATCCCAAAATGACGTACTCAGATCTCAAAATGTTGTATTTCACTATTTGTACAATATTTTGGGATCTGAGTACGTCATTTTGGGATTTGAGTACATAAATTCCTGAATTCTGATACAACATTTACTGTTTTTTGGAAGTGAAAAGGAATTTTATTTATGACTTAGGGAGTGAATGAGAATTTTTTCAAAATTGGGAAGTGAAAAAGAATTTTTTTAACTTTTTGGTACTATTCAAATATTATCCCTAGTATATTAGAGCATTTGGAATTTTCAAATTTTATATGTACTCTAAATCCATGTACGGTATATTACTTTTATCGAAAATACATATATTATCATTTTATTATTTGTTTTCTAGAAGCTCAATTTATGAGACACACTTAAATATATATAAATAAAAATATCAAAACGTAGTGCATTGAAGTACACTAAAGCTGATATAAAAATAACCATCAAAATATCCTAATAAATCATTTAAAGTCCAACACAAAAGAAATTAAAATCAAAAAATCAAAAAATAAATAAACAACAGTAAAAGTAAAATGACAAAATAAAATTATATATATATATATAATTTTATTTTGTTGGGTACATATAATTTTATTTTGTTGTGTACAATATTTTTCCCAACCTTTTTTCTTGGAAACTTTTTGCTGGAGAAAAAAGAGAAGTCAGTGGAAGAGAATGAGACAAGAAAATGACCAGATAAAAAAACAAAAGCTTAACACCTTTCCCCACAATTCATTA
This sequence comes from Lippia alba, assembly GCA_037834125.1. Lineage (NCBI taxonomy): Eukaryota > Viridiplantae > Streptophyta > Magnoliopsida > Lamiales > Verbenaceae > Lippia > Lippia alba. The sequence goes on from JBBMKE010000008.1 coordinate 8,046,811, forward strand.
TTTGATTCTTGACAAAATCAACCCAAAAGAACAAAGGGAAACCCCTTTGTTTCCTGTTGCAATCTTTTTAACCACCTTTAACAACACACACATCAAATCCAAATAGTAAACCCTCTTAGCTTGCAATTCCAATCTCAGTGAGATAGTTGGTCAACTGGGTTCTTGATAAAGTTGGAATCTTTTCTCCAGAAAATGGGATTGTAGGTTAAACCCACAGCAACGGTTCTGAAGATTTGGTTCTCTTTTCTTTTGGGGGTTTTTGGTATTTGGGTCTGATATACAAACGATTTTGCACATTTTAACTTGAAAAAGAAGAAAGATGCAGACAGGTAGTTCAGGTGAAGTGCGATCGGCGGCGGGGGCGACGGATACAAGAGGGAAACACAGGATTTCTGCTGAATTGAAGAGGCTCGAGCAAGAAGCTCGATTCTTGGAGGTTTGTTCTGACTTCGATTGCTATGATTTCATAATCGGTGCTTTCAATTTGGTTGTTTTCTGTGTTGATGGAAACTGAGTTGGGTTGATTGTAGTTGTTAAAGGTGAAATCTTGATGTGTATAATTTCTCTTCTTTTTTCAATTAGAGTTGCAGAATGGTTTTTCTCAATCAGTATAGTTGCAGAATGCTGAATATAACTATCTAAGGGTTCGAAGTATGTTTCTCTGTTTCAGATGTTGCATCTTTGTTGCCTACCTTGTTTCTTGACCTGAAAAACTTTGAGGTCTTTGTTGAATTGTTTTTCTTTTGCAACGTATTTACTCGGACGATGAGTTTTATCGTGTTCGTTGTTGCTATATCAACTTGTACTTGTTTACTGTAAAATGGAAAGGAAGGTACAATGTGGTACTTCAAAAAACACCCAACCTTGTTCGTCACAAACAAGCAGGTGTTCGATTTAGAATTTATAGATATTAAGTCTATTGCTTATTCAAGACTAGCATGTAGGATAGAGCAAGGATTTGGCATATGATTGCAGTGAATACAACGAATTATTTCTTTACGATATGGAAAATTAAATATATTAGCATTTAAAGGTGAAGCAAGATCAAGTGCATCATGATTTTCAACAAAAATGAGCTTATACGTAAATGTTTGCGCAAATTTTGTTATTTCGTACTTCACAATATGATAGGTGTGCTGACTAATGTTTACTTCAGTAGGCGAACTCTGAAAGACCAGCCCTCTGGATCAAATGAAAATTCTCTCTATATATGTCTCTTGTGTAACTTTTTTTCCTAATCCTATCATATATATGGTGGTAACTGTTTAACATGGATATTAGGAACCTTAGATTACCCTCATTATTAATTTCAATGCACGCGTCGAGAAATGGCAATGTATTAAATAAGATTATCGAAGCCTTTTAATTGAATAAATTGGAATCTTTCTCCACTGCCGAAAGGGGGAGACCCATAGATCCTAATTTAACTAACAGGAGACTCTTTGCATCATAGGAAACATGCTTTGTACTTCAATTCTAGCGTGCTTTTAAAAATTTATTTTGCTTAGATATTATTGTTACGTCCTTTTTGAAGCAAAGTTAATGACATTGAACAAACTGTTGTTACCTTTTTATGTTAGATAATCGGAACAAATTTTGAAATGCACTCCTCTGGATTATTTCACAACCCAGTTTCTTTGAACAGATTTCTTCTACACTTGATGAAAGTAGGTGTTTTGACTTTTTTCTAATGGTAATTTTACAGGAAGAACTGGAAGGGCTTGATAAAATGGAGAAAGCATCTGCCGCTTGCAAGGAGTAAGTGATAAGATATCAAAATTAAATGATATTCTGTTAATTTTTTGCATTGTGGGTGTTTCAAACTCTCTAACGAGAACTTTCTTTTATTAGGATGGTGATAAACATTGAAATAAGGCCAGATCCCCTGCTTCCAGTGTAAGAGCTCTTGGACGTTACTTCACAAATAATCCCGGAAGGCGGGCTGGGGTGGTGGGGGAAAAAAAACTATATATATATAATAATAATAATTGAAGTTATTAAAAGTTTCCTGAATAATTGCAATTTCCTGTAAAATTTCAACTTTCTATATTCTCTCCCCTCCGATTAAAATCCTATAATCAACTTTTGTCAATGTGAAGTTATATTCTGTTTGTGCTTTTCAGAACAACTGGTCCAGTAAATCCTATGTGGGACAGATGGTTTGAAGGACCACAAGAGTCTTCAGGATGCAGGTGCTGGATACTATGAAAAATGTTCAAGATAATTTCGGAAATTCAACCTTTCGCAGGCAGAGTCTGAGGATTACTTCTCTTACTACAGCAACTGCAATAGACACTGTGTTCCATGACAGAAAAACACTCCATTTTGCAGATACGGCCGTGCTGTTGCGCTTTGGAAAAATTCGTGGACGTTGGAGTGGGATTAACCTATAGGTACTGAAAAAATGTGTGATCTTAGCAAAATGTTAGAATGTTACCTGGATTTATCTGTAATTTTTTTGTGATATTGAATGAAGCTTTTCTGATATCTTACTTTGTTGAGTTCTTCCCACTACTGTCATTTCCTTTTTGTGTGTCTATTTTTATCCTCTTTTCTTGGTGTCTTTTGGCGGGTAAGAATGTTTCATTTAAGAAATTGACCTTCTCACCCTCATAAAATAAAGTTTTCCATGAACTTTTGATCCAAAAGTTGATTAGAGTAAACATTGTGTTACTAAAGTAAAACATGAGATCAAGATTGTACAATTTACGAACATTACGAAACAAGATGTTTCATGTGCTTGGATTACAAATAAACAAACATTTCTGATTTGATAAATATTGATTCTAACTTGTTGAAATCACCCTTAGTGTAATACTTGCTTGTCACTGTTCAATAGAACCCCACTCTGCTGTCGCCTCAAACTTCACCTCATAAGTGATGTTTTCGAGATTATCGATGTCAATGTATCACCCTCAACGAATGTGTTCTTCTATGTAGATGATTTCTCGTCTGTCTCCTCAATCTTTTATGTCAATGAACTGAAACTGCCTGCACGAATCACATTTCCAGAGACTAGGGGAAATTGTTTTGTTTTTTTTCTCTCTGACTTGGTAAATTTCGCTTTGATTACACGTGCATGTCATGTTTTCGAGCCCTTTTAAGCGCAGATATTCGCCTTCAAAAACTAATAAAATGTTTAGTTATTCATTTCTTGTCCATTTATACCTAGAATTATCCGGATGTAATATAAACTTTTATGATAAGGAATGTTTTTGTAATTTGTCAAATCCCTGGATAAGTTTGTGTATTTACGTCAAACCTTTCCCCAGAACAACTAAAGAATGTCCCTTTTTTCCTTAAACCAAGCATGAAAGTTATACATTGAGCAAAGTTGATGTGCTTAACACTTCCAGGTCCACCATTTCCCTGGACGAATCCATGCCCTTGACTAATAATAAAAATTTATATGTTTTTGCGTAGTTAAGGAGATCAACAGGAAATAAAGCAGGTCTCAGTTGATTGTTTAAATGAGTCGATACGATTACGCTTTTCTTCGGTATCTGCATTGATATGGGACAAAGCCCAAGATCTATACTTTTCTTGTGTCTTGTAATTTCTCATAAACTATTATCATCAAAAATAGAAAAGCTTGCATGGTAATGCCAATATGTGTGGGATGAGTAATGAGTAGTTAAGCCATCCCTATTGTATGACACATTCTGGAATCGTTTACAAAAGTGAAATTGGCTCCAGAATAAGCCTATATATTGCCCTTGTTTCTCTTCATCCATATCCACCATAAGCCTATAATAGCCATGGGTATCACCACATACATCGATGAACACACTTCTCCGATTTCTTCAGCGCGGATGTTTAAGGCCTCCGTTATTGATGCACACAATTTGATTCCAAAGTTAATGCCACAAGTTGTTAAAAGCATTGAGTTCATCCAAGGGGATGGGGGTGTTGGAAGCATTAAGCAGCTCAACTTTGCTGAAGGTAACTCATGCAATAGAATTAGAAGACCATCTCTAATTTTTGGTAGATCAAAATTTCTGACTCCATCACTGATGGTACGGAAAAACAAAATGTTTACCTACATGACTAAATGGTATAAACTCTAGTGTTCAATTTTGTTCATTAATCATGCAGGTAGCCATTACAAGTATGCGAAGTACCGCGTGGACGACATCAATGAACAAACGTTCACATACGGCTATACATTGCTTGAGTTGGGCAGTTCGTCCGTGGAGCAGCTAGAGAAAATAACTTATAATGTCGAATTCAAGCAGGCACCCAACGGCGGCTCGATTTCTAAGGTGACAAGCAAGTACTACACAACTGGGGATTTTACCCTGAAGGAAGATGAAGTCAAAGCAGGCAAAGAACGAATGTTGGCAATGTACAAGGCTGTGGAAGCTTTCCTCATTCAGAATCCAGAGGCTTATGCTTAAAGCTTATGAATTTCCAGCTTGTATTGCTTGATGTTTCATCTAGTACTCGCTCTTGTTGTCCTTCAGCTTATTTTTCTACTATTTGGCAAACAGATTGCTGAAATCAATAATGAGATTGGAAACATATCTAAATACTGTTTGACATTGATGTATATAATTCAAGAATTGTAATGGTGAAATCTCAAATCATAAGTAACATAATCATTGATCTATATCAAAATATAGTGTAAGGAAAGGCAGAAAATAGATCTGCCTTCAAAACTAAGAGGAGATAACTTCAAGTCTTTTAACATTTCAAGGAACATCATCTCCTGGGAATCCTAATCTGGTATTAACATCCTGCAATGGAAGAGTATCACAGTTTAATTTTAGACTCTACTAAACAACGATAGGTTGTCAACATGAAGAAGGGATTAGATCAAGAGTTAGTGAGTTACATTGAAAGCCCTTACGCTAAACTTAGATTATCAGTACTTCCCCTTCAAGCTACTCAATTGCCTACATTCAACACTCCAAGAATTTCATGTTTGATCGTGAGATTGGACAATCATATCCTGTGAATTCTTTTTCTGATGCAGCTTTCAGCAAAGCACTCGCCGACAGTTTTTGAATGATAGATGATTGAGCAAAGGCTTTGTCGAGACGGGCAAAGTCTTGACAAGCCAACCGATAGGCCAGGTGAAAGCTGCAAATATTACACAAAATCCCCAGTGCTGCCAACTTAACCTCTCAGTGTGGGCTAATCTATTTAAGAGTTCCACCATTATCACTTGAAGAATTACAGTAGTCCCAGTAATCCTTAGAAATATCCGATTTTCGAGTAATCCCTTAAAAATATTCATTCCCTCAAGCTCCCTAGCGTTGAACCAATTGAAAATTTGGCAGAGGACAAAAGTATTGAAAACAAGCGTGTCGTGTACATTTTCTTGGATGTGGAACATTGATTCACCTTTGAACTCTAACACCAAAATGACTGCTATCTGATAAAATGCCTGACCTACTATGTTTCTCCACATGATGTTGGTGATGAGAGGATCAGAGCGGGCTCCGGGTGCCTTACCCAAGGGCTCCTTTTCGGGGTTTTCAGTAGCGAAAGCAAGACCTCCTAATGTATCCATGATGAGATTAAACCATATCAATTGAGCTGCTGTTAATGGAGTTTTCCCAGTTTTAGCAGCTGTCGCCAAGATGATCACCACGACCACAACACATTTGGTGAGTTGAAATTGGATTAATTTCTTGGCGAAGCTGTGAACGCTTCTCCCCCATTTCACGGATGCGGTAATAGAAGCGAAATCATCGTTCGAGATGATGATATCCGAGCTCTCTCTAGCTGCTTGTGTTCCTTGAATTCTCATGGAGAGACCTACATTTGCTTCTTTTATAAATGCTGGCCCGTCATTTGCATCGTCTCCTGTTATTGCCACGACATGACCCTTCCTTTTGAGGCATTGTACCAATAGAAGTTTGTCAGAAGAGGATGACTTAGTCAAGACACGGATTCTATCAACGTTCTCCATTCGTTCCTCTTCTGTGTAATTGCCAAACTCCACTCCTTCCACCATTGATCCATCGTTTGATTCTAGATCAGAATGAAGTATTCCACACTCTGTTGCTATCGCTTTTGCAGTGAAATTATTGTCGCCCGTTATCAACTTCACATCCACACCCGCATCTTGACACTCCTGGATGGCTTGCTTCACGCGAGGGCGGCAGGGATCCTTCAACCCCACAATACATAAGAGCGTTAGCTCGTTTTCTTGAATATTTTCCGTGACCTCGGAAACCTGCCTGTGTGCAAATGCAATACATTGAAGAGTCGAAGCTCCAAGTATTTGGTTGAAATGCGTCCTTTCCTCGTCATTCAGAGTTCTAATGTTTCCATCCGAGGCATAGTAATGAGAACACAGTGGCAGTATTATTTCAACAGCTCCCTTCCAATGAACATGAATTGTGTTGTCTTCGACCTTCTTCATCATAACCCCGCTTCTTTTTTTCTCCGAATTATTAAATTCTTCCACATGCAGTATAACACAATCCCTTTTCACAGCCTCTATATCCATGTTCAGTTTAAGCACAGCACATAACAAAATCGCCTTTTCGATTGGGCTACCTGAGAATTCGAGGTTACTCCCCGAGATACCTCACTTGTGCACACCACCCCTCGTGTTCAGACCGATGCCCTGGTGAATCAATTCAAGCACGTTATTCCCAATCAAAGCATAACTTCTCCCTTCCATGGATTCCTTCCCTTGCCAGAACTTTATCACCTTCATTTTATTCAAAGTGAGGGTGCCTGTTTTGTCGGTGCATATAGTTGTGACGGTCCCCATGGTTTCACAAGCCGACAGACGTCTGACTATAGCTTGATCTTTGCTCATCATGCTTCTCATAGAGTAAATCAGAATATGCATAGCCGCTGAAGTTAAGCCCTCGAGGGTCGCCACAGCTACTGTAGCCACAGCAGCAGCGATGATTCCCACAACAGCATTGGCAATATCAATGGCGTTGGTCGTGCTGCCATTGAATTCCTTACTCCCATCCTCATATTTCGTGTTTCCGGTGAAGTAG
>JBBMKE010000008.1:8053878-8065522 GCA_037834125.1 Lippia alba
CAGAATAACACAATAAGGTTGGATAATTAATTTTTGGCCCATATAACCTACAAATTAAATAGTTAAATAAATAAAATGATATAAGGAGAAATTAAATTGTATGAGGGCAATTCAATCAATTCACATACAAAATCATGTTATCCACACTTTTATATAGTTATAGATAGATTATAGATAGATTGGACCATATAAAATGTAAATTAAAGAGTCAAATTAAATCGACAAATCAATCAGATTAACACAATAAGGTTGGATAATTAATTTTTGGCCCATATAACCTACAAAAAAATAGTTAAATAAATAAAATGATATAAGGAGAAATTAAATTGCATGAGGGCAATTCAGTCAATTCCCATACAAAATCATGTTATCCACACTTTTATTTAGTTATTTATAGATAGATAGATAAATAGATAGATTATAGATTTAACCTTCTTTATTAGATTTCTCACATTTTTCTGGTCTCTTATATCATTATTTTCTCCGTTTCTATCTTTTATTAGATTGTTTATATTCCTGCAAAAAATTCGATGTCTTCAGGACCAGCCGATACTGTGATTTTTGATATTCATCGTAAACTGAAAGATTTGCTTATTATGCCCTCAAATCCTTCTATCCACAGGATTGATAGTCATTACAGAATGGTCGTTGGAGAGGATAATATTTATGACCCTGAAATCCTTTCTATCGGCCCTTATCACCACGGCAATCCCAGACTAAAGAACATGGAAGAGCTCAAGTACCTATGCCTGAAGCGACTTCTTGAGCGCAGAAACGAACAGACTGTGGATCGATACGTGAACGCCGTGGCTGCTATGGAAAAACAGGCAAGGAAATGTTATGCAGAGCCCATTAACCTCGACAGAAATCAGTTTGTGAAGCTATTGGTACTTGACGGGATCTTCATCATTGAATTGCTGAGTTTCAAGATCTTGGAGTTTTCAGATGCAAGTGGTTATCTGTTCCGACACCAGAGGGTCTTGGCCCAGTTGCGACACGACATTTTGCTGCTCGAGAACCAGATACCCTTCTTTATTCTCAATCTTCTTTTCAAAATGACCAAGTCCGATGAAAATGAAAATAATGCTGTTCCTAATTTAGATTACGATGTTGATCTGATTGAACATGCTTTGGGCTTCTTCAACAACGTGATCCTGAAACTTTTCTCCGCCTCGTTGCGTGGCAGGATTAGTATCAGCCACCTTTTCGGACTAATACATGATTCTTTATGCCGTCCCTTTGCTGAATCGATGACATCAAACGGCTACAAGAATATTGTTCAATTCGACAACATAAACTCGGTTTCTGGGGTGGGAGATGTTGGAATCAAATTGCAGAAGGCGGATGCCGGAAACCACTTAATGGACATCAAGTTCGTGAAAGGAGTGTTGACAATTCCAAACCTTCTTATATCCGATGAGTCGGAGTCGCTGCTCAGGAATCTTATAGTTTACGAGCAATATTTGCCTCGTCATGAACGGAGATACGTCTGCGACTATACATTCTTCATATATTGCCTGATAAAAACCCCAAAAGATGTTCGCTTGCTACGCGAACGTGGAATAATTTCAAATTTTTCAGGACACGATGAAGATGTTTGCCAGATGTTTAGCCGGCTGGGGAGGAACGTGCTGCTGTCTCATGATTTCTGCTATGCGAAAGTCTTCTCGGACGTGAACAAGTACTGTCTTATTCGGGTGAATAGATGGAAGGCTAATCTAAGGAGGAATTATTTCAATAGCCCTTGGTCCATCACGTCGTTCGTTGCTGCTGCTGCATTGCTGATTTTCACCTTCACTCAGACTGTTTTTGCTGTTTTTGCGTATTACAATCGAAAAGGGTGAAGTCCTGCTGCGTTCACGTTGATGCTTTGGAACATGTGTCATCGAATAATTCTAATCTGAATTTGATTTTTTTAGATGATGAGGATGATGGACGTATATGATGTTAAGTAACAAATAATTTTAGTGTATTCCAGATCTTTTTCCACTTCTCCTATCCATTAGTGAAATTGAGCAAAAAGGTTTTCTTCCTTAATTATTTTTGTTTTCTCCTATATTCTTTTCCTCGTTCTTCTGCAGTTCCGTGATATAAAAAGACTAAAGTGCATGCATCGTAAACTATGTATTAATGGAGACTGGAGAGTAGAATTCAGAACCCTATGGTAAAAACAATCTTTCGAATCCGTATTACCAATCTTAAGTTTGTTCACGGCCCCCTACAATACATACATATTGAAAAAAAATGCGTAATTCACCCTTCAATTTCTTTTTTTCTTTCCTTGATCCCATTTTTTCATTTTTTCCACCTTAATTACCTTTTCATTTTCTTTCTTACTTTGATGAGACTGGTGAATTTCATGGCCAATTACAGATTAGTAGGTTTCACTCTCAAGTTTAATTTAATTTTTTTTTCCACATTAACGGACAATATTTGACCAACAACTTGTTAGAATATGGATCCCACATGAGGGACAATTCAATCTTGCCACCAAATGAGAGTTAATTAATGAAGTAGGAAGACATTTCAAACATGGAAGGTTCCTAAATTTCCTTCATGGAAAATGAAATGTGCATGGAGAGGAAGGATTCTGGCGCGATTTGTTTCGGTCAAGCCAACTCTTTAGTTTTGCTTTGTTCCTTTTTTTGTTTTTTTTTTAAAGCCAACTCTCTTAGTTTTTCACAAACAACTTGGTGACAGTACATATTTAGTGATAGTACAACTTAGTTCGAGGAAAAAAAGGGTTGGCTACGAGACCTTAATGGGCTTTGATTTATTTAATTTCATTTGGTTGCTTACTTGTTTCAGGCTAACTTAAGTATAATTAATGTTGTTTTATAATGCCAGATATGGATATGGCAACACAACACGACACGATACGGATATGGCGTTACAAAATTTTTCTTGAATTTTTTACATGAGGAGTATCAGACACAAGTGACCAACACGATACGAGACAAAATGATATTTTTAAAAGTATCTGTGCATTATAGATGTTATTACAATATTTATTTATTCAAACCTTCTTCTTCTTCTTCTTTTTTAAATCCAATATCTATATTGAAAAGAAAGATTAATCGAGATTGAAGACGTATTGAGTAGGGTCGAAAATTGAGTGATGAACAATTTTCATTTGTATGCAGTCTGTTGGAAATCAGCTTCGTAGTAGTACTTCATTATAAAAAATAACATAGATAATTAGGCTTAGCAATATACGTATTGTGTACAACAAGACATGTGATTCTAAATGTAAGTACCATAAACACATTGAAATATACCACTTTAGATAATGATATCAGCAACATGAGATCCAACATTTCTATCATGACATAAGTTCCAGAAGCCAATAGGTCCTCCATATTCATCATGATATCAATAACAACATTGCATAGACTCACTTGAAGATAAGTACCAACATCTAGCATATCAAAACAACATAAGTACCAGAGAAGATATTAACCATAGAGTAGGTACCACAATATATATATGATGTGCAGCATATATACATGGTTAGAAACGTAAGTACCAGAAGCTCTTTGGAACATATAAATCAAGACATGAATATCAACAACATGCATATTCAATATATACCAGTGAAAGTACCAGTATGCAGATCTGACACAATATAAGTTCCAGAAGAGTGCAGAACCTTATGAGGATAAATACTAGTACTGTACCAGAGCATGTAAATGAGGAAACTTATCATATTATGACTGAATCGCGGCAACGCCGACTCTCCATAAAGAAGTATTCGCCCCACTACCAGTGCATTGGGTTGCTGCGAAGCTCCTTCCAGGATAAGACAGTCCAGAGATTTCCAAATCACAGGTATGCACGATCTCAGGAGAATCTCACTTCGGCTACTAACCAGGGCTCTTATGAGAGATAGTGGTGTCTGGTTGGTACTTTAGAAACTGTGTGTTTTTGTGCTGAAAAGATGTTTTCTCACAAATACCAGTGCATGTAATTTTGCAACAAATTATGTTTATCAGCACCAAACCAGAAAGTTATCTAGACTCTCTATTTCTATCCTAAATCACCTCTTGTTTCCTCAATTCCTCTCTCATATTCTGTGGTCTGGAACTACGTATTTATAGGGGAGAAACCATTACACAAAATACCATTAATTGTCTTGTTTATGGCAGACCATAAACCTTATAATTATGATAGTCATAATGATGAAATAAGTTACAAAAACGTTTGGAGCATTTTTAACCTGATACTAGTCTATTAATGCCACATAATTACACTTTGTAACTGTCTGGTACCAGCCTGTACCAACCTTATTTCAAACCCAAATAAATAACCAGCAATAAATATCATATTTGTACTAACCTGGTGAGTCACCCTTTCTTGCGACTCTATTTGTCTGAACTGATCGTTTGGCAGTTTATATTTCCTTTTTCATTATTTGTTGGACACTTGGACAGATTTTTCTAGCTTTGTTGAATAATATGTGCACCCTGCTTAACTCAACCGAAAAACTGGTAAATTAGGTGAATATTGTAAAAGTACATGTTTGACCCACTCGCTTGAAAACCAGATAATGAGGTGAGGATATTCAAATATTTACTAACTAGCACATGGTTGCATCTAATTACTTGATTTGATTTTCTGCCGTAAAACAGAGAAGTACGGGAATGTCTAAGGGATCAACTGGTACTGTGATTATTGATATTAATCATATTCTCGATGGATTGCCCTGTACGCCATCCAAATCCTGTATCCATAGGGTCGAAGGCCATTTCCGCTGTGTTGGATCGGATGATATTTACGAACCTCAAATCCTTTCTATTGGCCCTTATCACCATGGAAATCCCAGATTCCAGTACATGCAACAACTGAAGTACATATACCTAAAGCGGCTTCTCAAATGTCGAAACGAGTGTGTGGACGGATATGTGAATGCTGTGGCATCTATGGAGAAACGAGCGAGACAATGTTATGCAGTGCCCATTAATCTTGATGAGAATCAATTCATGATGCTATTGGTGCTTGATGGAATCTTCCTTGTTGAATTTTTTCGTTATCATTCAGAGAGCTTGAGAGGCCAAGACGATCCCATTTTCAGGGACGAAAAGCGAAAGGCCCAATTGCACCATGACATTCTACTGCTGGAGAACCAACTTCCCCTGTTCGTCCTCCATCAGCTTTTCAACATGACTGAAACCAACGATGGTGTCGTTTCAGATGAAAATGACCTAATAGCCCTTGCTCTGGGCTTCATACATTACAATTTTCTGTGCAATTTGTCTGTTTCACCAGTGTGGGACGACAAGAATACTGCAGACCACCTTTTGGGACTAATTCATGATTCTCTGTGTCATTCTTTTGCTGAAAACATCTCACCTGAATCACAAGACAGCTACTACTTCAGGAAAATCATAAACTCTGTCTCCGGGCTCAAAGAGGCTGGAATCACGTTTGAAGTAGGAAATGATGACAACGTAATGGACATCAGATTCATGAAAGGGGTTCTGATAATTCCGCGGTTGATTATCTGCGATGGGGTAGAGTCGCAGCTGAGGAGCCTAATAGTTTATGAGCAATACTTGCTGGAAGGGAAACCGAGGTATGTCTCTGATTACTCGTTCTTTATGAGTTGTCTCGTTAAAACATCGAACGATGTTGAGTTGCTGTGCAGCCTTGGGATAATCTTTAACTCTTTGGGATCGGATGAAGGGGTTTGCCAGATGTTTAATAGGCTGGGGAGGAATTCCATGATCTCTTCTAGTTTCTGTTATTCCCAAGTTTTCAGCAGCTTGAACATACACTGTGGTCATAGGCGGAACAGATGGAAAGCAAATTTGAGGAGGAATTACTTCAACAGCCCATGGTCCACCATATCGTTTATTGCCGCTGCTGTCTTGTTGATTTTCACCACGGCTCAGACTATTTACGCTGTTCTTGCATATTACTATCGCTAGTCGCTACATGCCCTGTTTATTTTAAAGCAAAATATGTGTTGATGATTGCCAATGTGGTAGGCATTATTAAGTATTAGGCTAATCTTCTATTATCAATATAGAAGATTCTTTCAGCTAACTGATCCAAAAAAGCTAGCTAGCTAATAAGGCGAATCTTTTATTATCAATATAGAGCTGTATCTGATTGCTTGAATTTGATCTTTTGTGAACTAAATTTCCTTTACAGAGACTACCCCAATGTTTTTGGGATCAACTTATCCTATGATTATTGTTTCTTCGACGCTCGAGTGAATAAGGGCAACAGAAAGGATTTGAGGTTCAACGTGATTAAAGTTAAACTGATTCACACGAGATGAGAAGAAAAAAAAAATCGACTAACAAGTGTTATAAAACATGTGTAGAATAATCTGTTAGTGCAAAATTTTGAAAAAGGTAAAATAAACTATCGGTTATTAAACAAATTAAATTGATTCCAAGCTAATATCGACGAACTATTTATTTGATCAGTCAGAAAAGTCTTTGGGAAGTTGCGGCGCTCATTTTTTTTTTTTTAAAAGAAAAAACTATTAGGCAAAATTACAAATAAAAAAATTGGGAGCAAACCACTCCAAAGGTTGGGAGGGATTCCGTAATAACCTTGTTTTAATGATCTCAATGCATATGTATAGATTAATAATGAATGAGCTCGTCATTGTGAGTAAACTTCCGGATTGATAATTCTTAATCTATTAAAACTCTTCATAAAAATACTTTTAATCATTTAGTATAACTATAAAAACAGTTACGTGACATAAGTATAAATTTATAAATGAATAAGATTTTATTGCCGCCACCATTGCAGGATGTTGCAACGGAACTGGAATGATAACCTCCGTTCCGTTCCATTCCGTTCCCCATGGCCGCAACAAAGAACCATGCAACAGAGGGGTATTCCTGTTAAATGTAGCTACTTTTTTCTGGGTTAATCCAAAGGCCAAATCCAATGGTGGACATCAGTCATCATCATCAGAGACAGAGCATCGCAACCTTCCTTCAATACCATGACAATCTTTACAGATTTTTCCCAATAAAAGTGCTAAAAGCCATTAACAAAACCCAAATTCCCACTCCAGCTCAATACAACCTTCAAGAGCGCAATTTTTATCTTTTCTCAAATCCTCTGCCTCAGTTGGCACTCTGAAGTTTTTATAAATGGTGAAATAGGAAGACTTTTAATCATAAGCAAATCTTTCGAATCTCAGATATATATACACATCCTCATTCTCCATTAACCTGGTGAGTCACTGTTGTTATTAAGGTAACTCATGTTTTTCTGAACTAACCGATTTGGCTAAGTCGTTTTAAATTTGTTCTTTTTTGTTGTCGTTTGTTAATTTTATGCGTTTTTTTTTTTTTTTCTGATTTTGTCCAATACCATATGTTGGATTTAATGTTGGATTTAAATTTAACTCACCCTTAGTGACTAATTCATTCAGAACAATAGACTATATAAGTAAATTTATGTTAAATTCAAATCTAAATATTGAATCCCTGCCAACATGTTCTTACAATGCATTTGTGTGGAGTATCATAACTTATGTTGCGTATGTTCGTTTGTATCTAAATAACTCTTTTTGTTATTTTAATATTATTTATTTTTGAATTGATTTAGTTTGTATTTAAGTTTGACTTGAATTCATAATGAAGTATCATAATTTATGTTGTGTATATATGCATTTGCACTAAAAATTTGTGTTAAATAATTTGTTAAACACATAGTAGATAGTATAAATAATTTAAAGGGAAAATTACATCTGACTTCCTATATTTATGTCTAATTACAATGCAATCCATCATTTTTGAAAAATTACATTTTAGTCCCTATCATTTTGTTTAATCTGAGGTCCCTTAACAAAATTTGTAAAAGTACATTTATGCCCCTGACTATTTAATGAGTGTTACATTAAATATATGACTAAAATTACAAAATCATCCCTAAAGTTTGCAAAAATAACAAAACGATCCCTACAAAATATGATTTTAACAACAAATCAGAGGCATTTTAGGAATGACATAACGGAACCCTAGGGACCACAAACGGTTCTCAAACGTTAGGGACTAATTTGTAATTTTCTAAAAATTGTGGACTAAGTTGTAATTAGGCCTAAATGCAGGGTGATCAGATGTAATTTTTCCTAATTTAAAAGTTCAAAATAAAAAGTGCTCTTCTATTTTCAATTGCAATTTTCGATTTACTTCTTTGATTCTACTTTCGAATTTAAAGTTGTTGGATTAGTAGTTAGTACTCAAGCGCTCCTTCATAGATTTGGTGGTTTGATTTTCCTTCAAATTTGATTCGACTTGAATAACGCTAATTCGTAGGTCTTTTGACTTATTTACTAATCAAACATAAGACTTTGATGAATTTGAATTTGAATTTGAATAACACTAATTTAGTATTTCGACTTATTTACGAATTAAAGGTTGAATTTCGGTAAAACTGTGAAGAACGTCGATGAACTCGATAATAATACCATGGACTTGATTTCAGAATAACGTCGATTTACTAGTTTAACACATTGCTAACTTCTTCTTGAATGTGTAGAGAGAACTTTGGTCAGAGACTGTGGCCTTCTACTCCATCTTCTTGAATTGATGTCTATTGTCTACATCTCGACTCTTTGACCATATCTTCATTTTGATTTTGATATGTCGAATGAACTACTTCATCACCCCTTTGCTGAAATTTGAGAGTTGGAGTTTAATTCAAACTTATTTAACGATTATATCATATATTTTTAAGAGATAATATTAAATAAAATAACATATAAACATATATATATATATATATATGTTTATCTCTTTAATATATTTATTAGGGTTAATTTCAGATACTCTCTCATCCTTTAGTTCTTATGGCACTTTGCCTCTTAATCTTTGAATTAGTGCGATTACCCTCCTAACCTTTAAAAATCATCACACTTAACCCCTTTTAATAAACTTTGACCGTCGATTTCGCATCCGTTACGGTGACCCAAGTTTCAAAACCATTGCTATCGTGTTCGTCTCTCCAAGGTGAACAAAGCTCATACCCTTGCCGACCTTTTCGGCGGCTATAAAGCTTCGTTCATCGTGCGTTATCTTTGACCAGTGATTTCTGTTTCGTCGGTTGTCGGATTTTGGTTTCGAGACCATTGTTGGGTTTCTTGCGTCTAGAGCGTCAATTTGATATATAATAACAACATATTTGAAATCTTCTTTGTACAAATCTGCTTTGCTAAAGGGGTTAAGTGAGACATTTTTCAAATAATAGGAGGACAATCGCATCTATTCAAAGTTTAGGGGGGTAAAGCGCACTAAGCCCCAAAAAATAGGAGGTGTCTGAAATTGGCCCTATTTATTATTAAAGAAATAATTACCAAGTGAAACTTGAATTTAACTAGACATCTGATGAAATTATTCTTTAAAAAAACCTTATTAATAAAATAATATTAAATTTTAATCTTGATTTCGGAAGATTATATATTTGATGTTATTCTACTAAATATAAATATTTTTTATGAAATGATCCTTGCCTACAGTATGTATATATGTATCAAAATAGCCCTTTTTGGTATTTTGTTATTATTTATTTTGAATTGATTTAGTTTGTATTTAAGTTTGATCTGGATTCAAAATCATTACAAATTAAATATGTTATGATGCACGGAGGGGGAATAATTACGAACTGACTCCCTGAGTTTTGGCTAAATAAGGATTCCCCCCCCCCCCCCAGTCGGAAAAATTATGAATTTCACTCTGTTTTGTTGTTTTCTTCGATAAATTTAACAAAATGTGCAATTTTACTACTTTTCTCCTGATAAGTTGAAACTCAGGGGGCTATATGTAATAAAAAATGTTTTGTTATTTTTTTCGTTAAATTTAACAAAATGTGCAATTTTACTACTTTCCTCCTGATATGTTGAAACTCAGGGGGGTATATGTAATTAAAAAAAAAGTAAAAAGTAAGAAAGTTATAATACAAGTACGGAAATTATTTTTTGATAGATATTGAACATGCATGTTTATATTTGAATATTATTCATTTTATGTAGATGCATTATGAGTTACTAATATTTGGAATATTTCTGTAAATATATAACTCTGAGAGATATTTATATAAATTTACTAATAAACTGTTTGATGTAGTTTTGCTTAATTTGTTTCTCTATTTTGGAGTAAATTTTTTTTACGTCAAACGAACAAATTTTAAATAAATTTTTGTAAAATATACTTCAAACTAAGATATAAATATAAGGTAGAATTGGTAATTTTTTTTATGATACTTTATTGTAATAAATATGCATGAAATTCTGATTTATATTTATAGACAAAATATAAATATTACACTGAAATCTGAATTATAAATTTTCAAATTAAAAAATACAAATTTAACTGATGTTACAAATATATCATTATACTTTCATTGTTATTACAATATACCTACAAAGCTAGAGAAGTTTTTTAAAAAAATATTGTTGACGTCATCAAAATTTAACACAGTAATTAACAATTGGACAATTTGTAAAAGATAATATAAACCTTCGGAGGGTTGATCATAATCTTTAAAATACAGGGGGTAATCCATATTTTAGCCATATCTAAGGGAACATATCATAATTATTTTTTCTTTTTTTATTTTTTTTAGCAACAGAAAAGGAGCTAACTAACTATTCTTAGGGTAATGTAATTAATTTCTTGTCCCTTGTGTTGAACTTTTTTTTTTAAGTACCTAGATAAAATTACGTCTAATTTATAATATCCGGTTTAAAATTTTTTTCACTTTGGTGTATTCTTGTATTTGGGTTTAACAAGGTCAAACATGTATTTAGGATATAATAGTAAGATCGAAAACAAAGTAGAGAATCTACTTGTAAATTTTCAAACAGGATACTAGCTGTAATTAGGTCAAACGGGGACCTCAGGAATTTTTTTTTGAAAATCATCTTTCACTACTATTTTTTTTTGTCCAAGGGATTTTGATTTATCGGTGACTGATTAGATTATAAGAAGAGAACATTATATGACTCAACTCAAATCTAATTAAATAGAATATAGAAAAAAAATTATAATTTTTTTATCGTCCGTACAAATTACTGATTAATAATAAGATGAATCTTCTTATATTCTCAAAAAATTCCTCGACATAGAACGCAAATGTCTATGGAATTATTTGATAGCGTAATTTCATGATCAACGGGATAAGTTGGCCGGGAAAATTGTAAATTGGTATACGATCTCCCTTATTTTAGCCGATTTAGTACAATACTTTTTTCGGTAACAAAAAACCCCCACAACTTATTAAACAATGCAAATTAGTTTACTTATTAAAATCCCGGAAATCCGACCCATTTGTATAAGGTCCACCAAAAACGGGTCGGATTTCCAGCGGTTTTCTGCGTATTAAGGTATAAATTGCACTAATTTCCGTATTCTAGATAGTTGTAGGGTTAATTTGCCATCGAAATATTTACTGTACCGGATCGGTAAAATGGGAAGAGTTGGTATACCGATTTTACCATTTTGCCAAAGTTGGCTTGCACACCCTCAAAGCCGTTGTATCCGCTGGATCAATATGATATGCTATATATTATCCTAAATGCGATCATATTCATGATCAACTGGATAAGTTTTGCGGCTTCAAATACTGTATTTTCATGATATTTTGATATTCTTATTGAACCAAAAAATACATTGAA
>JBBMKE010000008.1:8092727-8102949 GCA_037834125.1 Lippia alba
AAAAAATTCAAGGGTATTTTTGGAAGAACAGGTCAAAAATTTGACGGAACCCTAACGGCTACCGGGGACCTCTAACGAAATCAAACTATAAGGACTAATATGTAAAAAACGAAAGAATAGGTCTTGGTTTGTAATTATGGCTAAATACAGTGTACCTGGATGTAATTTTCCCTTAATTAAAATAAACCAAATTAGTAGGAGATGTAATACGAGCCATGTGGAGGGTGAATAATTTGGTTAAATATAGTAAATTATGCATCTTGATTAGAATCTAATTATGGATGGCAAGATAATGTTTCTTAATTAAAAAAGAAATGTGGATAATCTAAAAGTGGTCCATCAGGTTAGGTCAAGTGAAATAAACAACTATTGTCAAATAAAGTAATCTTCTTGAACATTTATTTTTTAAGGACAAAGCCCATTTAAAATACAAATAATGTCAAGGCCCAATCTCTTTGGTGATAAATTAATGTTGGGTATATTTATTTTTTGAACAATTGAATTTGTTTGGTAAATGATATAAAACGATGCTATTTAAACAAAAATTCTTTGATCTAATAAAAGCTCAATCCATCTCTAAAAATTACGAATGAAGTAGATAGAATAGAAGTTCGATTAATCTCTGAAAAGTGAAAACCGGTTGTTATGGAGTACGAATATGAACATACACTTATGTTTTCCTGATATCCAATTCATGCGTACTCTCGGGGTGGTTGGTTATTTGTGGTGGCAAAAAGATGATGCCCTTAGAAAGTTGTTTGATATGGAATAAGATAACTCGTTCTTATGAAGTAATACATGACTAACACTCGATCAATATAGGATGAACGACCGTTATCGTAGGAGTACAAGACAATCGGAGTTAGGGCTTCTAACATTTTAATCTTGGGGTGCTTGAGGCTAGTCTGGCTTTGTGGGTTTATTTTGTGAACCATTTGGCTGAGCCGATACTTATAATGCTAATTAAAACTTGATTTAAACCTAGAAACTTGAGAAACTAATTACATTTTACCTCCAAAATGTGTAATGAATTTGAACCGAGTTAAAAAAAACCCTGTGATATACCTAATTAGCACTCAGAACTCTGTAATTTGAAAATTCTCAAAGAGAACCATGTTATAATAAATTAGTACTCAATTAGCATTTCAAACCCTACAGCCGTGGTTGTAGGGTTTTGAGTGCTAACTTTAATACAATCACACAGTTTTCAATACTAATTTATATAATCACAGGGTTTTCATTGAAAATTTTCAAATTATAGGGTTCGAAGTGCTAATTAATCATAATACAGGGGGTATCCATGCAAAAAAGCTAAATTTGAATCCATACATCTAAAGTACCACGTGCTATGTTACCTCTTCATTTAGATATTCAAAAGTCGAGATCAAATTTTTAAACGAGATCGAACTATTAAACCACACCCGACGTAAATCAATAATAATTTGCAGGCCCTCAAACATAAATTCACTGGATTGAAATAATATAACCCTCTGAAAAATAGGATCTGTCGGAACACTAATCGTTCTCTGAGCTGATCATTTATGCGATCCACAGTTGTTCAGAACACGTACTAAATCATCTACCACTGACTTCCCATGTGTAGAAGAGCTACTTAAATTACTCATCAAACTCCCAATTTGGGGACCATTAATTTATTTATTTTGTTTTCCTTATTTTCTCTCCATTAATCTGCGCCTCATATATACGGTAATCATTGCTTAAAATTCTTTAATTTTGTTTTATTAATATTCAAGGTATTTTTGAAATCAAACCTTTTTAATTTACAAAGTTTTATGCAGTATATATAAATATTTAATATAAAGGGGTGAAAATTAGAATATCAAGAATAAAGGGAATTAGAAATTTAAAGACCAGGGTAAAAATATGAATATTTTAGAGTATATATATATATATATATATTCAAAATTTGTATTTGAGTTTGTATTTTTCAATTAGTCAAGCGTTCGATTTTCATCAGTTAAAGATTAGTGATATATCCGTTCGTAATTTCATTATTTAATAATCAAGAATCAACATCATTTGATAGTTATAACTAGAAAAATCCTATAAGACCCTACTATTATGAGTATACTTTACAACACATTTTATTTCATAGATTCTTCATATGTAGCTAATAATTGTATAAATTGTTTAAATATTGTAATCTTATGATTATATTACAAGGAACGTACAGGCAAGCTCAAGGTGGACATTAAACTCAAAATGTAGTCGTATTCCTTAAGTTAATGATTTGAGTTTGATTAATACAAAGTACAAACCTTGAATTATAAATTAAATAATACAAGTTGATTAAGCCACTCTAATTAACATTGAATCTCAAGATACATCACCAAGAATCAACGCCTCTTTAGGTTAAGTACATAATTAAGGAATAATTTGTTGGTGTCTTGATAGATTAAATCTCTCATGCTCGAACACTTTTAAATATTTTATTTTGCTGCATCGTGTTGTGCCGGATACTTGTATTAGGGTTTAGGATTTAAGATACTTATATTCGATACCGCGTCTGACACTCTTTAAACATATTTTTTTTAAAAAAAAAATTTGTATCGTTATATTGATGTTGTATCATGTCGTATCTATATTACTCTATCTGTATCACTGCATGATAGGATTAAACCCTAATATAATCCACGGTAGGAGAGAAATTAATTGCTTGCAATCATAGGATAACAAAGACAATAAAGTGTTAGGTTTAGCCACGAAAATTAGCCATCTAATCAAGATTAACTAATTAAACCAGCTAATATGAACAAAGAATCTTGTGGGGTGGTTGAGAAAGCTAATTAAAGCAAGGTATATTTTGGCTTGGCATATTCAACAACTCTTAAGCAGCCTAACAATTTAAGAGATTCCGCGGATAAATAACGTAGTGAAACGGTTCGGTACTATGTCCTATACGATATGTTAACAATTTTTGTGTAAGTGTCAAATTTTTACAAGTTCATGTTTTGATCCGATTAATTTAAACGACCCAACTTCAAGAGGAACGAAAAAGAATTAACTAAAGAGATTTCAAAACAAAAATTGACAAATTTGTTTCATGAATGATTATGAATTAAAAATCATTAGATATGCGGATGCACCAATCCAAACCTCTTGTCCTTTTTCAATCATTTTGATTAAGAAATTAATATAAGATCGGAATTTAATAAGCCAATATGTTGGTATTTCATGTGACATAGTTGAAGATAATTTAATGTTGAGTTCTTGACATACTGCCATGCAGGTACGATAACAAATAAGTACAAAAGCCAATTCCTTCTCTTTTACAGCACTTGAGCTTGTATTATTTTTATCTTTTTATTTTTTTTATTTTGGTGAAGGGAAAATAGAAAAAGAAATGAATTTTCTACTGGGTATGTTTTTTCCTTTTATTTGTCTTTTTGGGCCAGCCCAATATTCTTTACCATTTAAAGCTTAGAATTTGTAGTACAATATAGTCGAGCATACAGCACTGAGCACTCTTAACATAAAATAAATTGAGAACCCAAGTTTAGCCCATCTAATAGATGAGACTATCCTTTCGGCTTCAAGTATAGTTTAGATTTGGTTTTTTGTTGGGCTGAGTTCTTAGGTCTCTGGTAGTCTGGTTCACATACACTTTTAATAATATAATTTTTTCATGTTATGTCGTGTCATATCGAATATGTTATCGTATATTGTGTCAGAAGCTTTTCACATGAAATTTTTTTAAAAAAAAAAATTCATATCACCTTATTCACATATGTACAGGGGCAACCCCAGTTTTGTTGGACAATGAAGCTTAAAAAATTTAACTCCCATTAAAAAATATATTTTATTTAAAATATTTATTTACGACTGTTCTCTATAATTTTTATTTTTACTAAATACAACTTTCTCAACATATATAACTAAATCTTTAAATAATCTTGATTCTATTTTTCTTTTTTCAATATATGTAACTAATCTTCATAACCTTGATTATTTTTTTCTAACTATTGAATCATTTAGAACTTGTGGTTTTCTTTTAAAATATTTTTTCATCTCTAACTGTGTTTTGAAATTAATGAAACTACAAAGTTTATATTATTGAGAATCTTCAATATTTAGTGTATAATTAAATAGAGTTTTTTTCCAATTTCACACACTAATTTAAAAATTACGGGTGAGTAAATTCTTTTTATTTTTACATGGGGTCAGAAGAATTATTCCTAAAATATTTTTAATTGATCACGGGTCGTATTCATATCACAGTATTTGTATCCTTAAGGAATATATCCAGTGGATATTCCACTAAATGCATAACACATGGGATTATTTTACTCATGTATCCTTCAATCCCTTATCCAAACTGAATGAATGGCTGATTAAAGCTGCATCTCCTAAGAAAAAAATGAAAATTTTATTGGACTATGACACATAACTGCTACATTGCTTTCCCAGAAATGGACCTGCATGTGTACATTTAAAACAAGCCAAAATACAAGTGGAGGCAGAGCAAGTAACCACTCTTTCAACAACAAAAGATTAAACAGCAACAAACTGCTTCACAATACAATGGAATTGAGCCATTCACTTCTTGTACACACACATTAATTGTGGCAAATGCATACAATATTTAGCAGCATATATAATATATTTATATATAATAGGAGGTGTTTTCTTGATACTTTCACTCTTTGCCATCGGCAGCGCGAAGGGAGCCGAGCTGAACAGGAGCTTGTGTTCCCACGACCTTAGATGAGCCGTAACTGGACCAGTCCATACCCTGAGATTTCTCTTTCTCCAGTTGTTCCTTAATCCAGAAATATGTGATTCTCAATCCATCCTGCACAGATATAGATGGCATATGACCAATGCGTCATACATCCGGATATAGCCAGAAGTTGATACATATAAGAGTGTGTGTGCGAGCGCGTATCTCTCTCTCTCTCTATATATATATATATAGTATTTCAAATAAAATTACACGCCTGCTCCCTAATTTCGAGGGGTTGTAGTTTTAGACATTTTTAGACAGTGGGCAGTTTTCGAAAATTTGCAGGCACCAACTGTAGTATGACAAATCTCCGGAAGGGAAGTCGATCTAATTATCTCTCTCTCTCTCTATATATATATATAGGGGATAATTACAGTGACATACCCCGAGGTTTGAAAAATTAAGAAAAGCTTCCCAATATAAAAGAATATACTTACAACCGGATAGATACACTTTGATGATATGATCTCTAATTTTTTCCCTCCGACACTTACTGATCAATATTCAAGTTTAAATATACATCTATACTAACATGCAGAGGCCAAATATCACAGCATGCTAGGGGAAATTTTGTAATTTCTCAAACCTGAAGGGGAAGTTTGTGTAATTAGGTCAAACCGCAGGGCATGCGACTATAACTATCCCTATATATAATGCAAGATGGAAGGTATAAAAGTTATGCTACCTTGAGTTTCATGGAAGGTGCCCATCCAAGCTTTTCCTTAATGAGAGTATTGTCTGAGTTGCGTCCACGTACGCCTTCTGGTCCTGGAATGTGATGGATTGGAAGCTTCTTGTTCTCAAAGCTTAGAACAATCTCAGCCATCTCATTCATGCTAACCATCTCGTCACTTCCAATATTAACAGGCTCCCGAAAGTCTGATTTAGTCAATCTGCAATGATACAGCAATTTACAATCAGATGATGCTAACCACATGCAGAGTGCAAAAGGTTTGTTTTTATCATATGCATAGTTTGAGGGGTCAAAAAGAGACGTTTTGATACATGAAAGACAAACTTGACAATAATATTCTTTTTCTTATAAAAATTTGATTTTAATAAGAGCAGACCTTAAAACACCCTCAACACATTCGTCGATAAAAGTGAACGATCGTGTTTGCAGTCCATCTCCCCACATTTCAAATTTATCAGTAGAAGTAAGAGCTTTCCTACAGAAAGCAGCTGGGGCTTTCTCTCTACCACCTGCAGAGATCAGTGATATTGAAGTGATAAGTCATCAAATTGCAAAATTCATTAAAAGCAATATTACAACATTTTTCAGATGGTTTTCAAGTTTACCTTTCCATGTCCCGAAAGGACCATAAATGTTATGGAACCTTCCTATTCTGCACTCGATTCCAAAATCTTTGTTGTAGTGCTTACATAGTTCTTCAGTTGCCAGCTTCTCGAGCCCATAAGCGTCTTGAGGCTAAATATAAACCAAATGTAGCTCAATTTACAGTTAGAAAAACCCACAAAATTAAAAAAATAATAATAATAATAATAAAATAAGAAAGATGAATTTAACAAGGCAGGAGAAGAAAACCTCAGCAGGCCAGGCATCAGATTCTTTCAAGCTCACATTGGTTTCTAGCTGCTTAAATTCAGGATAGATACAAGCACTAGAAGCATAGAAAAACCTACACCAAAAGTCTACATTCAATTCTTCATTCCAAATATGTTGCTGAATCCATTTCAAAGGAAACCAACATCAACCTATAACATCCATTTATGAATGCAAGAAAACAAAAGAAGTGTTTCAAAGTGTACTCTGTGCATCAAGGTGCAATTAATTCGTTTGAGCTATGTTTGTCTAATCACCAAATTTATTATTTAAATAAAGTTGCACACAAGAAAGAGATTAATTCATCGTCTCACTTGAGTGAAATTTCTAATTTTGATTGGAAATTTTCTAACGCTGATAAATAAGCATAAAAACATAAAAATAAGCATCTTTGTGGAAAACAAGATCAGAACCATTACGGTGGCTACACACGTGGCACAATAGTTTTCTGCTGGTGACCAACCATGTTTAGCATTCTACTTCCCAAATAAAATACGCATACATAAAAGCAAGATGCCGGTTTCAAGAAAACAAACCTCTTAACTCCACTAATCCTCGCAGCCTCAATCATGTTAAAGCTGATCATAGTATTGTTGTACATTATAACAGAGTGGTTAGACTGAATGAATCCCATCCCTCCCATATCAGCAGCAAGATTGAAAACATGATCGACTCCATTAGTAACTTTGAGGCAGTTATCCATCACCCTAAGATCAACAAGATGGAACTCATGACAGAACATGTCCTCAGTCATGTGCTCGTTTTTCTTCCAGTCCGAAGCAATGATGTAATGACCCTCACTCTTCAAACGCCTAGCAATGTGAGAAGCAATAAAACCACCAGCTCCGGTTATGGAAACACGCAGCTTCTCAGAAGGCCAATAGGGCTCCCTCTCGAGGCTTTCGTAGGTGTAGGCCCCATATTTGGCTTCATCTGTGCTTCCCATTCTGCAAGCAGCATATACTAAGGTTCAGAACCAAACAAACATCAAATCAACTGAAGGATATCTAGTATTGGCTTGTGGTTGCAAAAGTCGGAGGTGATGTCAAAAAGTTACACGAATCGAATAAGCCAAACTAACCAAGATAAAAAAGAAAATTAAAACAAAAAGTAAGTGCTAAATCTATCCTATCCACGAGTAAAACAAACTCAATTAGACTAATAAACGCAACAATATCCATGAAACGAAAACTAACATAGCAAGAATTTCAACAAGTAAAAATATCATTAAAATGCAGGGGAGGGCATAATATTGAAATTAACCGATGATGCGAATAGAAAGCTAAGAGAGACCCACCAAAGAGATTAAGAAATGGAAAGGAAAGGATTAAAGCTAAAGTAATTACATGGATATGCTGAAAGAAATCAACTCGTCTCTGCTATTACATGCAAAATTGGAAACACATACTCAACCAAGTTTGCCAAAGCAGAACAAACTGGCATCAGCTCACGAATTCCTATAGCTCAACCCACCGAACTCATTCAAACCAAAATATTCAAAATACAGCACAATGGGAGAAATTCTTAACCACAAAATCATCCAAAAATTCAGTCCGCACCCATTTCAAGAAACAGAGTATGCACAAAACATATGCCAACAAAGCCTCTCAAAGTCCGACAAAACTTTAAAAAACCCAGAAATTCTCAAAACCCATTTCAAAAACTAACGATTCGAGGCAATCCCCGCAACAGGACATGAATTTCCCAGGAACAACCAAGAAAACAGAGCACAAATCATGGAAATTAAGAAAGAGCCAAGATTTAATCACCTTGACAAGTTTCGACTTTCAGGTGGGCAGATATGGAAGAGATTGCCGCAAGAAGCACAAATGCTGCAATGATTTCTCTTTATATCGAGCAGATCTCTGCTCTAATGCTCTTCTTGTGCGCTATATATATGCACACAACTAAGCTATTGATGTATTGCTCAAATTATTAGCTTAATTTATTTGTTTTTCTCATTATTTTCCAGATTGATTGTGAGGACAGAAAGTTTAGGGGACCCCATTGGATATGGTCGTCTTGGGAAAATATGTGCACTTTTCCGGGTGGTTTTGGTGCATGATGTATGAATATAGACTGGATGAACAAATTCGATACGATACAAATAATTATATGAATTTGTTTTAAAATCTTTTTAGTTAAAAAGCATTGAACATGACATTTAATATGATAAAATAATATTTTTAAATGTGACAGGTATATTATAAGTTTGAGTAATTATTTTCTTTAATTTGAATATATTAAATAATATTTTTATGAAAATACTTTATTGCATAGTAATTATGATTGAATCTTTAAATTAGTCAGGGCTACATCGTACAAGAATGATACTACAACAATTATTTAATGTTCATTTTCTTTGTTACGCTTACATTAGCGAGTGGCGTTTGGTAGTGTGTCAATAATGACTAGTTGACCCACTCTAGAGAAGCAAATGTTCAAGTTTGAAACGTTTATTTAGTGCTGGTGCTGGACACAGTTACAAAACAATCATAGAGGGCTTCCATAAAATTATGCATTATGTATGACACATTGTACTATACCTGTAAACATATCAGCTCGAGTGGTGTTGCAAATTTATCACGTTTAAAAATATTGGTGTTTGTAATGATCATAATCGTGTCATGTTATGAAATCTACCAAAAACGCCATAGAGAGGATTGGGTGGAATTAAATACCGATGACAATTTTCATGGGATATCTAAAATGGCAACTGCACGCAGGAGGTCTTATTATAGTGTGAGTTTCGCCATGATTTTGCCAACAGGGGTTGGTACAAGCGGTAAATAGATTCATTCCTAAGGGCGAGGTCCCCGGTTCGAATCCCCGCTTGGGCGTGCCTGTGTATAAAATTAAAAAAAAAAAAAAAGTTTCGCCATGATTTTGAGGAGTGTTACCATTAGTGTTGGTGGACTGATGGATCTTTGGGAAAGTCTCTGTATCACTTGTACATGTAAATTGGCTAAAGTTGAAGTTGAAGTGAATTATTAGTCTGGTTTATGATTGAAATGGGGTGTCGATGGAGCACCCTCTTGGTAATGTGGTGGCGAAGATTGCATCTCTCATCTCTGAAAACCTTGGACTGTTAAGATGAAATTGTTGCACTGATAAATTTGTGAATATGAGACATAATCTTGCATTGGATTTTCCGTCATGTGTTTAGTCTTTAAAGGATTGATGGTTTCCTATTTAAATCGAGGAGAAATTTAAGATTTTCACTTTAAATGAAGTAGTAATAATAATAATAATAATAATAATAATAAAAAAGATATAATATTGAACAACATGACTGAACTACATTGTGTGAACTTTAATTATGGGGTCAAAACAACAATTATAAGTTAATAATCAATATTTAAATAAATATCATTATATATAAAAATAGGTTATCGATATTTTTAGTGGTTGTGGTGTTGCCCGTACTAATATCATATCATGTTGTATCAATCTTATTCGTACCTATAGGTGTATTCTAGTGATGAGTTTGGTTAGTGGTCCGTGACCCTGTAAAAATCTTGGTTTGTTTATATATATATATATATATATTTAAAATTCTTATGAAGCAAAAGTACTTCACAAAATTCATAAATAGATTCACTATTAGCACCGACATTTACAAGATATTCTTTTTTTTTTTGGTTGAAAATTTACAACATATTCACATATTGAATTCACTTTATATTCCAATAGCAGGAAACCTATATATACTATGGGTGGACATTTGGTAAAATCGAACCGAAGTTTCAGTAAACTAATGCTTCGATACATCAAAATTGTATTCCGTTACCAAACCGTTGATTCAAAATAGAAGTACAAAACCAAAAAGGATGTCAACTAGTCGGACTTAGAATCTTTAATAATCCAATTTATCAATATTAAATTTAGATGAATTTAGATCGATCCTGATTTGA
>JBBMKE010000008.1:8132091-8164796 GCA_037834125.1 Lippia alba
CCACCGTGGGACCCACCAACCACAGCTATTTTAGATGGATCTGCAAGTCCCTTATCAATGACATGGTCTACAGCAGTGAGTACATCATTCACATCCTGCAAATGTCAGACTAAGTTACAAAACAATCTATATTTCCTCCGTTCCTCGCATTTTTCGGCAAATACCATGTGTCCTTAAAGGTACCTGAGACCCAATTTTTCCTGGAAGAGACTGCAATGCTTCCTCGCCGAATCCCAGAGAGCCTCTGAAAACATAGTCAAATTTAAATTCTTTCTTGAATATAATCTATTTAATTCAATAAGAAATGAAGGGTTTTGCTCCGGTGCTTACCTATAGTTAACAATAAGCAAGTTGTAACCGATTGAGGAAAGGAAAGCATAGTACTTTGAGTAGCTTGACAATAATATAGAGTGAGGACCTCCGTGAAGGATTACAATTAATGGATTGTGCTTCTCGGGTTTCTTAGACTTTGATGATACAAATATAGCTTCAAATGGTTTGCTCGCACCTAGTATTAATAACATATAAGTTATAATTTTTTACGCAAAATTTATAAGTTCAAATTAGGCAGATATTCAAACCACCTTTTGTAAGGTTCTCAGACACATCTCTAATCGGAATCTTCATGATATCAAATTGTATTGACGTCAAGAAAGATGAAACCTGCATAAAATCAGAAAAGGACACATATTAGCTACAATACAAAATGTGGTATGATGTAAAAGGATAATTAACTTGCATACCATGAGGTTTGACCTAACCACACTAATTTGAGCTTTATGAATATACAAAAACTTCCTCTGCCATACCCTGAGGTTTGGCCTAATGCGTGCTAATATAGTCATGAACTTAAAAATCAAATATTGGCCAGTAAATGTTAAGGGCAAATCGGTATTCATAAAAAATAAGAGATCTAGTTAAAATCAATCAATATGTAATATAAATTCTTTTGACAACGTAATTTTTCAAACATTGAGGGAAGTAGGTGTAATTAGGGCAAACCTCAGGGAGTATCATCTAACTATCCCTCATATGGGGGGGAAAAAAAAGAAATTAATATACCTGTTGGGATGATTTGGTTGTCGGGCATGAAATATTTAGCCAACTCCATTTGGCATTTGAAGAAATCTTCCCGACCAGACAACCGTATTTGATTTCAGGAATATCAATAGGACTACTGGATACTTTAAAAGACAATAAAGAGATACAAGATATTTAGTGTTGTATGAAATGAAATGGATTATCACATTTCAGCCTTAAGTATTCATTCTTACTGCCAATAATATTGTCACCGTCTAGTGCAAGGACATCCCAAGACGATTTCGAATCATTCGGACAGATTCGTGATACTTGTCCACTGTTCATCATAAAAGGATAAAAACAGTTATTACAAACCTGAGAGATTGATTAAGTTATATCCATAATTCTTTTATTTTCTTCTTTTTCTTTTTCTTCTGCATTTTTTTTTTTTTTTTTGGAGAATGATTGGCACAGGAGCAAATCACCTTAATACATTAATTGACAGTATCGTTTGAGTGCTACACCAGATAGAAGATACAACGATTGTATGATCATCAGAAAGCCAAGGGTTAGTAAGAAATTTGCACGAATATAGTCCGGGAAAGCAACCATCTTCAGGACACATCACAACAGAAACCTGAAAGATGGAATAAATCAGATAATTCTTTCATGTTGTTTAAACATTTACAAGCATAATAAATAAATAAATAAATAAATAAATAATAATGAGCATACCACATCAACAATATTTAAGGATGCATCCAATTTTCCAGTAGAGGGCCACTCGATCTTATGAAGTGACTCAGTCGTGCAATGTGCCCCAGAATCAACAGAACTTTTTGCAGACAAAAATATGAGGAGTTTTCCATCTGGACTGAGATAGAGGAAAAAAAAATTATCTACAATGGACTTCTCAGTAAGATCATTACAGAACATTAAGGAACCACAGAAGATTATACGTACCTGAAACGTGGAAAGAATGCACTACTTATGCTGTCTTGTGTTAGATTAATAAGGGGAGGATCTTCAGCTGGGGTACTTTTGTGGACAACAGAAATAAACCAAAAGAGGAAAATAGAAATAGAAATCAATACATTAATCATGAAATACAGAACGGAAATTAATTGTGATGAAATAAAACTGTAGCTCGTTACACTAGCCTCTGATTCAAATGCTGGAGCTTTGACTGCATACAAGGCAGAAGGCCTATTATAGCAATACTTGATACCTAACTTCCTTGTATCTGAAGGCCATCCAACGAAAACAAGATAGTTTTGGCTCTCGATTGGTGGGGCCCACAAAACTTGCCCGACACTAAGTCCCTTTCCAACTCCTGTAACGGGAAGTACCTCTCCGCTGCAGAATGTTAGTTTTAAGACCTGATTCTTCAAGCAGTTGTATAGTCAAAATTTGCAGCATATTTAGATTCAATTAATCATGTACCTGGAAATGTTGATAACGAAAAGAGCTGGCTGCCGTTTCCCAGCATAAGTTTCTCCCCAGTCCTCTTCCCAGTCACCTTGGCCCTTCCAACTACCAGAATCCTTGTCTGTGGACCCCCCATTTTTATAACCAAAATTAGTAAAAGAAGGTTTGGGGGGATTAGGTTCTTCAGCAGCATAAGCTATGAGAGTTTCATCTGAGTTCCATGAAATGCCCTCAAACCTTCCACCACAAGATACATTAAAATAGTAAGAACAGAGAGAAAGCAGAAGAACCACAGAAAGATGGAAATTTTATTGTTATTCCTCTTGTTGGAAGGATTGGTCATGATCATTTAAGCTATAGGATCTTGACATATTGTCAGTACGGACACACCATATATATGTATATTTGTTATCAGTACAGTCTTGTAAGGTACAACAACTTCCATGAAATGCCCTCAAACCTTCCACCACAAGATACATTAAGATAGTAAGAACAGAGAGAAAGCAGAAGAACCACAGAAAGATAGAAATTTTATTGTTATTCCTCTTGTTGGAAGAATTGGTCATGATCATTTAAACTATAGGATCTTGACATATTGTCAGTACGGACACACCATATATATGTATATGTGTTATCAATTGTAAGGTACGACAACTTCCATGACTACATCGGGAGTATCTGTTTGCTTTTAGCTGTAAAACGAGCAGAAAGAGAGCATCTTGTGCTGATGCTTTTGTTTAAATCAATTGAAATAAGCTAGAAGTAGATTGGGGTACTTTTTTTAGCTTCCAAGTACTTTCCTCTATTATTTAACTTTTAAATTTCGTAACTCTTGCAAGTTTTAGAACTTCTACTTAGCTTCTCTGAAAGAAGAAATTTTCACAAACCTACCCTCATACACTCTTCTTCTTCTCGTTATTGTTTGTGTTGTTCTTCTCTTAACCACAAAATTGATCAGTTATACAATTCTCCAAGGAATTTAGTAAGTATGTTTACCATCCATCTGAATAAACAGATCCATGGACAGAGCGCGGAATCGCAAACTCCTTCTTAACTCCTGATGGGCCCCATATTTCAAATTGGGTTGGAGAATCACCTTCAGAGTTTTTAATAACAAGAAGCTTTGATCCCGTTGCAGAGGGAAACGTGGAAGCAACACCTGTTGTCTCAGTAGGGAATGGGGCCCAATGAAAACTCACAGAATTGTCACTTTTCTTTAGAATATGACTGGATAGTATGGATTTCCTCCTCTTGTTGGCCAAAAGATTCGGTTGGCTAATCAAAAACATAGCACCAGAAGCATCATCTACACAAAAATTGCACGTACCAAACAGTCAAGAAGAGATCGAACCTAAGTATTGCAAAACCAAGAACAACACAGCAGAAGAGATTACCATTCTCAGATTTAAAAGTCCATGCTTTATCAATGGTGGGCACATCCGTGAATTCTTGGAGAACCTTAGACAGAGAAGTATATTCTTCCACAGTCGCTGCCTCCAAACCTACCGGCATTTCTTTCGCAGGGCATCCTCCAGTATTATCCATGTTTGATACAACCGGTAAACCTCTACTTCAAACATTGCACAAACCGAAATTACGATGCATGTATATCATATCAAAAGTCAAATGAACACACACAGCCCACACAAACAACAAAAATCCCACCTTTCCAATCACTACAAGCAAACAAAACATCAAAATTTAAAGAACCCACAAAAATCCACTTAGATTGCAGACAAAAACAACAAAACCAAATGGACACACAATTAACAAGCCAGAAAACTGCAAGAAATCACCGATAGAATCCCAACACAAATCCAGTCTAAACAAGAACAACGCGAACTAGAATCCCACATAAGAAATACGCATAAATCTCCATACTCAACACTATAATGCATTAAAAATCACTGGGACATCGACAAAACAGTAGTCAAACAAACGGATAAATTGGCGGGATCATAAACGGGCTTATATCTTCGATGCATTCACAATCAGCAGCATAAATTAGAGTGAGAATTACCTGGAGGAGTGACGGATTAATTGGCTGGAGAAGAAGAATCGTTTCCTCTTGGAGAAAATAATAGAGAGTGAAGAGAGAGTAGAAATTGGACTATTGGAGTGTAATTTTGTTCTCAATGTCAATGCGGTGTTGGTGAAGCTGTATTGCCTAAGCTGGAGCAGGTTCAGCCTCGTCATAAGAATAAGATTCCTTTTGTTATTTAATCTAATCTTTACTTTATTTTATATTCTTCATCGTCCTAGGGATATGTATTGCAATTTGCTAAGTGTGTGGATAATTTTATGCCTTTTTTTAATGATTCTAGTGAATGATTGCAAAATGAGATTATATTTCCCTTACTATAGAAAAACTCTTGTGCAATCAAAAGACAGCCCAAAATTTTTATTTAACCTTCTTCTATTTTTAAAATAGAACGTCGGAATTTAGTGATTAATTTTTTTATTAAATTAAAAATATCGTAAAAGGTTAAAAAATTTATAAATGTTCCAAAAATAGGATGGAGCCCCTAAAAAGATGTATCATACCCTGCTCGAATCCTGATATATATTTTGGGATGAATAAATCTCTTACATTTTAACTCAATTAAACTTGATTGCTTTGTTCAATAAATTTATAGATGTTACAAATTAGGAGCAGAAGCCCCTACGAAAAATACTTATCCAGAAAATTAGGGTTCAAACCTCTAATACTCTTTTATTTGAGTGGAATGTGTTTTGCTCATTTCATATTCATTATCATCAAGATTTCAATTAATTTTTCCTCTTTTCATACTCATTCATTTGAGTAGAACCACTTAAATGTAAGGTCTTTCATTTAAATTGTTGCATTCTCGGAATTCAGACATGTAACTCTAAAATAGACCAACTGATATCAAACCGTTAAATTATATAGTTAACAAAATTAAGTTAAACACTCTATTATCACTTCAAAATCAGCGGGTTTTGATCGCCAAATTAAGTAGAGATGTCATGTAAGCCTACTATTGGGCGGCAGCATTTAGTCTAGACTCTAGCTTATGACCAAAGCCCATTAAAAATTGAAAGAGAAAATTATCACATTCAAGAAAAGGGAAAAATGTCAACCGGCTTTTCGAATACAATCATCCAAGTTCAAATTTCTTTGTTCGTTTAAAATGTGTGTTAAAAAAAAAGAAAAAATATTAGCGAGCAAAACTTTGTAGGATAAAACAATTAACAATTAAAAATTGCTAGAGATAAAGCCATCAACTATAGAACAAATTTCAACCATTTAAAAAAAAATTATGTTTGAACTTTACAAATTTTATTAAATTAGGCTAAACTCGAACTCATTTAAAAATAATATAATATGGTCATAGTTGCATTAAC
This sequence comes from Lippia alba, assembly GCA_037834125.1. Taxonomy (NCBI): domain Eukaryota; kingdom Viridiplantae; phylum Streptophyta; class Magnoliopsida; order Lamiales; family Verbenaceae; genus Lippia; species Lippia alba. Next base: position 8,137,906 of record JBBMKE010000008.1, read on the forward strand.
ATAATTTCTATAATTTAAATATTTTAACATGTATAATTTTTTGTATATTTTTACTAATAAGTACTATATATTATGTCATACAACCTAGTCCTACAACATGCCAAAAAACCGGATAAGGTACAATTCTCTGTCTCTCATTCAATTTTCCTCCCAAATCCTTAAAATCACCTGGAAACAGTCTCACCCCAAATAACAACCCAATCATTCACGTCGAAATGCCACGTCACAATACACGCGGCAGTACACCATTGGACTGTTGCATTCACAATACCAGAAGCCCAGTCACTTGATCATCGTCGCTGCGTTTGGATAATAAATAGAAGAACAAGAAAAACAGAACAGGAAGCTAAAAATGGCGGGCTCATTAACACTCTCAGTACTCCCCAAAATTTTATCCCAAGAAAAACACCAATTATATCAATGCAAGAAAAGGGATTTCATCAACAGAAGTCAATTTTCGTTTTCTCTTGGAATTGGATCAAATTTTGGTGGGAAAAGCTCGATGAGATTGTTTGCCGGGTTGGCGGATGTTGAGCCGGATCTCAATGAAGATCCCAAGGATAGATGGGCGACGAATGGGATTCCTGAGGTGATTTTGGCGTTTGATTTTTGGTTTTTTTTGCTTATTAATTTTGTGGGTTTGTTAGTTTGGAGAGTTTTGATTTTTTATTTTTGTTGGTGGTTGAGGATTGCAGGAAGAGTATGTGTATGGGGTTTATGATGAGCATCATACATACTATGAAAGCGATGATGAAGGTAATTTTTATCATTTTTTTCTGAATTTGTTGTATTTTTTTTGTTGTTAGTTTCTTTGATTGAGAGCTGAAAACTGGAGAAATTGCTGTTCCTGGTGAAGAATTAGAAAGCTTGAATATGCTGAAGTCTGTTTAAGTGTAGAATTACATGTTTTATCCCACTCAAAATGACCTTATTTATTGGAAGATCCAACAGTCTTGATTATTACATCCCATCTGTGATGTTTGTGATTAGATTGAAGGATTTTTGGACTAATTTTGGAATCATAACGAATGATAAGGCTAGCTGTCAAGCTGGTTTGATAGTTCGATAGGTTAGTTGTAATGCATGGATTTCAATCCCTTTAGGGGTCGGGAAATCTATATTTGTTCGTTAAATCGTTGAATGTCAAGAAAAGCCTGTTTATCGTTGAACTTGCATATTGCAGGATCATTTTGGGCAATACTTGCAGACGAGTACGCATCAGTTGCACCTCCGACAGGGTTCCAAGGTAGTTGATCCATTTGAACCGCCACCTCCTAAGTGCGTTGACGAATGAGAATACTTATTATTTTCATTTTTTTAGGTGTGATTTCATGGCTATTCCTTCCTGCAATTGCTGCTGGGATGTATTTCAACGCTCCGGTACTTGAAACAAATATGAAAATCAAGATTTATTTGCAATACTAACATTTTAAAAGAATTTCAGAGTAAAGTATTGCAACACATTTTTCTGATGAATAATTTTTGGCTTGCAGGGAGAGTACTTGTACATCGGTGCAGCTATATTCACGGTGATATTCTGCGTCATTGAGATGGACAAGCCTAGCGAGCCGCACAACTTTGAACCTCAGATATACAACATGGAGCGAGGAGCGCGAGATAAGTTGATATCTGATTACAACACGATGGATATATGGGATTTCAATGAGAAATATGGGGATCTGTGGGATTTCACCGTAAAGAAGGATGATATCATGAAGAGATGAAACAAATATATGCTGTTGATTACAAAAAGGAACTTCTGAGTAAACTTTTAGAGAAAAAGGCATCATGAGAATCTCTTCTGGTTTGACCCTTACTTTGATCTCTTCATGGTTTTCCAGTATTCTTGAAGAAATTTCTGAGAATTTCAATGGTATGATTGTTGAGAGAAAATGTTTGAAAGGTATATAATGCTGAAGAACAACTGAAGAAGGATGGCAAAATCTTGTAGATTAAAACATGTAATTCTAAATCAATGTAATGTATTAATTGTTGCCATTCGGGTTTTCCTTCTTCGTACGATCAGAGCCAAGAAATTTAAAATTTGCCTGTGTGACTGACTGCGACATGTAATGGTTGGAACTTGGGATTCAAATGAATTGGTCTATAGATTTTGAGAGTCTTCATCCATAAGGCTTAAATTCCGGGGAAATTCTTGCATGGACTCGGTTTGGATTCCGTTTATGCAGGACGAGATTTTGATTTCGTCACTTTCTTTAATATTTCTGGAATCAAAATCTAGATACGAAACCTTGTGGTAACATTAGATAATAGTTTGGTCTATACGTAGAATCAAACACCAAATACATATAAAAAAAATTTGAATACTAGGCTAGTGATGCTTGTAGAGACTAGTTTTAATGCGTAGGCGGATATATATTTAATATTTGTTCCTTATTGATCACCAACTCGGTTATAAAGCAAGAAGTTTGATAATCTCACTAAGCATAGACACTTGTATAGTTTGATTTAACGAAAACTCATCCCAAATTCTCGATATATAAATTTTCAACTTGACTGGGAGTTTTGTTAGCTGTGTGTTCATAAATGGTTCGATCCGACTCAAAATCTGAAAAATTATACAACTTGATTGAGAGTTTTGTGAGCTACGAGCTATTAAATGAATATTTTGAATAAGAATAATAATAATAATAATGTATACGTACATATTTGACCAGAATTCAGAAACATAAAGCATACCTTGCTTCAGTCATTGTTGCCTTCAAAGTTCAAACTAGAAATAGTCACTGTTTTGACTTCGAGACTTATCTTGTGCTAATTCATGTGAAACGGGTTTTGGGAAAGAACATGTCTGGTTACCTCCTCAATACGCCGCCTTATTATTTCTTTAACATAAAATTTGTTTAATAGGTCTGTAGCAACCTGTTTATTGTAAGATTTTAATCCTCTTGGAATTTTCTCAACAAATTAGAGTACGACAGGCACATCTTCTCCATATGTCCCACAACAGAGAATTTATTTGATCCACTAGTTTGACCCAAAACAATCGAAAATTCCACACACAAATGCGGACAACTGATACCCGATAAAGATTTAGAGTAGAAAGTGCTATAATATCATATTAAATAACGAACTTAAATTAAGTCAATCCCAAACGCTAGTTAGTAGTTACCAAGAAAGATAGATTCAAATAGTTAAATAGTTTTTTATTCAACATATAAAGAAAAGAACCCAAAAGTTGTTCAAAGAGGATGTTGAAACCTTTGATGCAAATAAAAATATTATTTTATCGAGTGGTGTTGTGTCGTGTCCAACACTTCTTACACAAAATTCAAATAAAAGAATTATATAATTGTATTTGTATTGTGCCTTGTACTCGTGAATCACAACTCAAAACATTTCCAATTCAATTCAATTCAATTCAAGCATTTGACGTAGAGGACACTCCTTAATTTTCTAAACTAGCACAATACAACACTTACCAAGTTGCACTTGCATCTAGGCATGTAAACAAGTTGAGCCGAGTTTTGGCTTTTTTTCTGGGTCGAGCTCGGCTCGACCAAGGCTGGGGCTGGCTCGGCTCGGCTCGAGACTAGGAAAAAAATATAATATTTTTAATTAAAAATTCATTTTTTAAATTATTAAATATACATATATATATATATATATTAATCAAATATATAATAAATATATTATTTTTAATTAATTTTGTATAAAAATCAATATATATATAAAATATTATATATTAATTAAGTATTTATATATAAATTAATATATTATTTTTTATTTAAATATAGTGGCTCGCGAGCCGACTCGCGAGCTGGCTCGACTTGTTTACATCCCTACTTAGGACTATTATTACGCATAGATCTCGGAATATAGTGAACTACAATTTGGTTCTTGTGAAATAATTATGTGTACAACTCTATAATGAATTTAATGATAATGAATTTAATAGTATCCTAAAAAAATAGCTCCTTTTGAGCGTGTAATACAATTATTAAATTCATGAAGAGTGGTAAATTTAATTATTTGATTAAATAGTATCAAATTATAATTTTTTATATTTTTTGTTTCTAAATGTAAATGACTCTTTTCTTAAAAATATTTATATTGATAACGCTGAATATATTTACTTATTACATTATAAACACACAGATACTTTAGAATATTTTAAGATTTGGTGAAAAACTTTAACCCAAAGGAAATTCAAGGGGTTGAACAAACTCAAATCAATGAAACAATGGGCCAAATTTGGGATTTTTGGGCCAATTTATAAAGGGCTTATGGGCCAGTTTTTAATCTGATTCAACTTTCAGCCCAAATCATAGGCCCACTTTCCTTCACCCTCTCGCTTTCTCTCTCTCATCAGATAGTGTGTAGTTCACATAATTCCATTTCCGGCCCAAAATATGGGGGACCAATTTGTAATTTTCCATTTCCCAAGGGATGTCAATGTAATTACCCTATAAATCATGCAGTTGGGGTAGGCGTAAGTAAAGTGTCTATGTAAACTGCATTGTTTATTTCTATAATCTATCTCAAATTCTTCTCCTCCATCTCTAAGTGGGTCATATGGGAACATACCAAATAATAATTCGCCTACAATGTTTTTCGTCTCTTCTTATTAACCTAGATAAATGATGTACAAATACTTTTAAAAATATTATTTTGTTATGTCGTATTTGAATGCTCCTAATTTGGAAAATCTAAAAACAAATTCATATCCCTCATGCAGAAATTTAAGGAAATTTTCATATCTCCATATACGTAACTTATCGTGTTCGTATAATCATATTCGTATCATTTTTTCATAGCCTAGACATCATGTATTAAGATGCATGAATATGTATATAAAGGTGTCAGCGGGGCATAACTATGCAACCATTGATTCAAATTGTGTTTGTGGGAAAATGTTTTCAACATAGTGTCCCAATTAAATAATATTTATGAAAGTATCCATATATTAAAAGAAAAACAATTAGTATATTTTTATTTAATAAAAAATATTAAAATTATAACGTTAAATACAGTATAATTGTTGGCTCCTAGTTTTGGCCTTCTAATTAGATCGGATATCCATTTATATTTCTTATTTCATTTCATGTCTTGTTTATCCACTTTTATCACTTGTAATGATATGTTTCAATGATATGACTATCATTAAGTATATTGATAGATGATTAAAATTAAAAATTAAATTTTTAAATTTTTTATAACATGAATTATTCCTTTTTTCTTAATTCCTAATCTCAAGAAATAGAAGATGAAGTATTTGCGACTCATTAACAATGGGCATACCAGAATCATTAATCTTTAATCAAATATAAGAAGTTAGAATACGAATTTTAAATATGAAACAACATTTAAGTTTTAACTATTCTAATCAGTTGTTCTATTAATCACGTTAGATGTTAGATCCTATGTTGCACGGATACAGACACGGCGATACGGACACGACACGACACTGATACGGCGACACGGGTTTTTTTGTGAATTTTCCACGTGAGAAGTGTCGGACACCCGACACGACACGGCAAAATGATATTTTTAGAAGTGTCGGTGCATTAGAGGTTAGACCTAATTTCTTTGGGTTTTGCAACATAAAAAATTATTTTTCAATGGCTTCAATTTATATTTAGTTAATTAAAACTTCAAATATTTATTGTACTCATGGTCAGTGGTATACATACACTTTTAAACATATTGTTTTGAAGTATTTTAGATATTATATTCGATACTCATTACATAAAAAATTTAAAAAGAATTATATATTTTTCATGTCTATGTATCATAACTCTGTACTTTATATATTGATTGAAATTAAAGGAAATATAAAAATCCAGATATTCGAAACCTGGTGAAATAGATCCCTCTAATATGCCCAGTTGCCCACAGTTTATTATCGAATTTAATCTGGTTTGAGCCCACTTGGACACTATAAAATATAAATATATGTTATCAATTATTAGATGTTTATCTTGTTGCTACACCTAACTACGTTAATCAGTGGTTCAATTAATCTAGTATGCTCGAGCACTTGCTGGATAATCTTGTCAAAATTAATGATTTAATTTAAGATAAGAATATTACGGAATCCTCTCAAATAAATCCCATTTTGAGTAATTTTCAGAAATAAGATATTAATAAAGTTAATTACATAAAAGTAAATTTTCATGCCAATGACGTGGAATGACAAACAATTTTGATATTATTATATTTTTAAAAGTATTATTTTATCGTGTTAGATATTATTATATAAAAAATATATATTATTGTGTTTGTATCTGTACATTATAATGATATAAATATGAAATAAGGATGCGACACCACGTAATTATAATAACACAAGTTTCTTCTTAAGTTCACCGAAAAATTCGAACTCAAACATCGAATATGTACTACGACGAGACTTAATAAAATGATATTTTTTAAAATATTTAAATATTATAAAATATAATATTATTACTATACGATACAAATAGATCAATAATTGCAACAAAACTCAAACTCATGATCTAATAGTTATTAAATTTAGAGGCCAACTATTTATACTAAAAAAAGTTTAATCTCATTTTTTTGGGCAAAGCTGTAAATATTAAATTTACCTTCCTCTCTTTTGAGTCTTTATATTTTCATCTTTTTCTGGACTAATATTCATAGAATGTAAGATTATCAGAAGAAAATCAGACCACACCCACACAAAAAGACACAATTCCTATAAATAGCAAATATTTCTAAATATTTCTCTCTTGATTTCTGCAAAACTTCTGTCTTGAAAGACTTCCCATAAAATCAAAAAGCCCCAAAAGAACTCTTTACTTAATCAATCACACTGCAGTATGGAAGCTGATGTTTCAATTCCCTTATAGCCCAAAACCACTCGTAGAATTTCGACAAAAGATTCCTTCTTTTCGGAAAAAAGTTGAGATTTTTACGGTTCGTAGAGATGTTGAATTTCTGGGTAGTTTTCTGCTGCTTTTTCTGCTTGTTGGGTGATTTCTTAGCTTACGGCAATTTGCTTTTGATTGGCGACAACGTTACTGTATCATTTGAAGACATTGAAGCTAATTTCTGTGAGTAAAGTTCCTTATGTTTGAAATCTTGTTGAATTTGTTCTGGGTTGTTTGACCTGATTTGTTTGCTGTTTACTTCATTACTGAAGCAATTCGATTATTTCAATATTTGTTTGATTTAAGTTTTCTTGAGTTACTCTAGTGGAGTATTTATGCTTTACCAGTATGGGATTTTGTTTGCTTCTCTATTTGTTGAATTGGTTGAATTATTTAGCTTCTGCAATATTTGAGCTTTACTTTAAGTATTTCCATGGGAAAGATTGAATCTTTATCCATTAATGAAATCTACAAAGTAAGGATATGTTGTTTCTGCATTCTTCTGCTTAATATTAGTATTTGGGACTTGTTCTTTACTAAAATTTTTAAAAATTCATTGGTTGTTGACTTGATTTTCAGAGCCAGTTCATTGAATTCGGAGATGAAATCTTGGCTTTGTTTAGTGTCTTAGACCTCTTCTTGGTACTTGCCACTTAAGCATTACCAATAGAAAGTTTATATGTTCTATTTATACAAATCCTCTCGGTAATGTGATTCTTTTTTATCTCAGCTCCATCGGTAAAAGTGTCCGGGAAATGTGGGATGTTATACATTGCAGAGCCTCTGGATGCATGCTCGCCGCTGACGAATAAATTTTCCCAAGTGAATGACACAGAATCTCCATTTGCTTTGATAGCAAGAGGAACATGTAGCTTTGATGATAAAGTTAGACGAGCACAGGCTGCTGGATTTAAAGCTGCAATAATCTATAACGATGAGAATAATGATTTGGTTGCAAGTATGTATTCTTTCAACTTCCCGTTTCTCAGTTACTGTGCTTGGAGTTATCTCCTTTTCATTTTCTTTAGTTTGTGATGAATATAGAAATTCTGCGATGATCATTTGAAAATGCTTAAATCCAAGCTCGTGTAAAACCAGATTGATTAAATGCCAAATTGCCTAATTCTCTTAGTCTATGTTGGTAGGCTATCGTAAGGTACTGTTGACAAGATAAGCAATACTATGTTTGTGATAAGGGTTAATTACATATGTGCCTAACCCCTGATACTAACAATCGAATTGTTTAAGTACAGTACAGTAGCATGAAAATCTTGCTCGAAATCTTTTCAAGCTAAATCTTTCTTAGTGAATAACTTTCACAGACAATCATCTCAAACTGAAGTGGTCCGCCATTTTTCTAACAAAAGTCGCTAATAGCCATTTCTTTATGCATTACGTTTCTATTAAACGCATCAACTTTTCTGACAAATTGCAAAAAAATGCAGTGGCTGGAAATTCTGCTGGTATAAAGATACAGGCCGTGTTCGTTGCCAAAAGTTCTGGGAAAACACTATCAAAATATGCTGGTGATAATGACGTGCAGATATGCATACTTCCCAGCACCGAAAACTCAGCATGGTCTATAATGGCTATCTCTTTCATTTCATTGCTTGCAATGTCTGCTGTTATGGCAACATGTTTCTTTGTCCGAAGGCATAGGATCAGAAGAGAAAGGCCACAAGCTCCACATGTAAGGGAATTCCATGGAATGAGTAGCCGTTTGGTGAAAGCAATGCCGACCCTAATTTTCACTGCCGTGTTGGATGAGAGTTGTACTTCTTCAACATGTGCCATTTGTCTCGAGGACTACAATATGGGAGACAAGCTAAGAGTTTTGCCGTGTCGCCACAGTAAGTGCTTCTCTATTTTTAAAATTGAGATAAATAATCTGAACATCTTGTACTATCACGGTTTTTGGACTTTGCATCACGAACTAAAAAAAGTTTGCGTTTGTATCCTCAACTATTGTTTTGTGATAAATTGCAACCTCGTTCCAATGGATGTGTGGCACATACCCCAAATTTTTTCCACATGTCACATGATGAGTGGAACCAGGTTGCAATTTATCACGAAACAATAGTTGAGGATGCAAACGCAAACTTTTTTAATCCGGGATGCAAAGTTCAAAAACCGCGATAGTACAGGATGTTCAGAATATTTATCCCTTTAAAATTTGTGTGGATTTTATTTTTGGATCTTGAAGAGTGTTTCTTTGTTGTGATAATTTCATACATTCTCAATATGTACGGATGTAATTAAACTTTTCCTATTTCATTTCCCCAGAATTTCACGCGATGTGTGTCGACGCGTGGCTGACTTCATGGAGAACATTTTGCCCCGTGTGCAAACGCGATGCGAGAACAAGTACAGGCGAACCACCAGCATCAGAGCACACACCGTTGCTGTCACCAGCTCCATCTTCAGCTTCTCTACCATCCGCTAGATCATCCTTCGTTTCATCATCAGCCGTCCAAATCAACCCTTCAACTTCTCGATCCCCTTCAGTTTCACGCCCTCAATCAATCTCCACCACTCATTATATTCCACATTCTCATCATCATCGATCTCCTCATCTGAGTACAAGTCGAAGCTTCTTTGACCTTAGGAATGTGTCCTCACAAAGATCTAATGGCTTGTCTTATCTAATATCACCTCACTCATTGGGATACCCTTCTCTGTCCTCTCTCAATTCAAGATACATGTCTCCTTATATACCAAGCCCGGGAAACGGTTCGAGTTTTGTTGGTTCGTCGAGCATCCGGCCTAACCCTTTGCATTATAGCGAGTCGACTACAAGCTTTGTTGGTTCTTCGAGCATCCGAGCTAACCCTCTGCATTATAGTGAGTCGACTACAAGCTTTGTTGGTTCTTCGAGCATCCGAGCTAACCCTCTGCATTATAGTGAGTCGGCTACAAGCTTTTCGCCTTTTGCTTCGGCTCAGTCGCTTCCGGGATGTGAGTGAAGGTAATAGCAAATCGTGGCCGTTGATTTGGAAAGAGATCATCGGACAACGGACGGTAAAGAGATAGTGTATGCAGCAAGATGATGACATGGTTTTGGGGCGATCCTTGAAGACGCCGAGTTTGTATATTTATACAAGGAAATTTTGTCATACAAGTTGAGAGGATTATACTTGCAGAGCTTTTTTTTTAAGTGATTTATGTTGTTTTAGCTTCTTTTATTTCATTTGGGAATAGAAATGGAGAATGATGTGTACGTACACTTATGTATTCGTTTGTGCTATTGTATATATTGAGAATTTGAGGTTTTGGTTCATTTATGACTTATGTCCATTTGGTTCATCATATATTTTGAATTACGGATATTTATAATCAACTAGTGAAATTAACGTGTGTTGCACGTTTATCATTTAATTTATCTAAATAAAAATTTAGTTATTATGTTTATTGAATAAATTAGAATATTAAAAATATCTAATTTGATTAAATAAATATAATGAATTTTTAAATGAACCAATTTAATTTTGTAAACTACACATACAAAAAATTTTATATGAAATCTCCCTTTCGAACCATATACAATAAGTAAACATTCAAATTAGAGAAACATTCAAATAAATAAAAAATCAAAACATATATTTGAAACTATATTATTGCATAAAAATAAAATATTTAAAATGAATAATGTAAATAAAAATACATACATAAAAGTATAAAATACTATGTTAATTATATATAATTTATTTTTCTATAGTTGATTTTCATTAATGTAATTTCTATTTTTTTATTTTATATGGAATTTTGAAGTGTCTTTTTGTTATATCTCAAAATGTGAAGGTTATTACATTTTCTATAGAAATCACCCTTTTCAAATCTATATGTTAATATATTGGATTTATTTTCGATCATGTTAGTCATTCTCTTAAAAAAAAATAAGGGCAAATTACATCCTAGTCCCCTAAAGTTTGCCATAATTACAATTTAGTCTGCCTTTTCATTTATTCAAAAAAATCCCCTATGAACACTGGTCCGAGGGACTTTTTTGTAAAAAATAAAAAAATGTATGCCTAACTTCTCTACTATTCCACAAGGGACCTCAACTGAAACAGTATTCATAGGGTTTTTTTTAATAAATAAAAAAGTAAGGACTAAATTGTAATTATGACAAACCTCAGGGGACCTGGATGTAATTAATATTATTATTTCATTTTTAATATTTATACGTCCAATCACATCTCTTTGTTTTCTTTTTCTCTCTCCAATATTTTTTTTGGTCCGAAACGAAGAACCCAACAGAGGAAGAGTAATTTCAAACTAAGATTCATTTAGCTCTTTTGGTGGAATATCCTAAACCCAGTAACCATCTTAAAGTTTGTGGCCTATTCTCACCAATTTATCCGCCATGATATTTTTTCTCTGGGGATGTGCTAAATCTGAGAATCCTAGGGCCTAAGAAGTAAACTTCGGCAGTCAAATATTATATTTCTCATGTGGTGCTTTTTATAATTCTTCTTTGTTATCATTTTCACTATCGTCTCCCAATCTATCTTCACATTTATTTTCAAAATGCACATCTCTCAATCTAGTATTAATCCTTCATGTAAGCTCAATAACTCCGTCACTTTTATTGGAACTCTACCAAGATTCATAGCATATCTTACGTCCCATCTTCCATTGTCATCTCGAATGACGTCCCTAGTCGAAGCATTGTTGGTAGGTGTAGCTATAAAAGCATCCATCTAAATTTAGTTTCTACCATCCATTCTCGAGTTTATTCCAAGAAAACTCAATGCATGTTTTCTTTTGTTTGTATATTTTGTCCCCACTGATCAGTAGCAAGGACTTAGGTAACTCTTTTATGTGGTGAAGAGTGATGTTTCTAGGCTTCATAATATTTTGACAGTTTCATCAGTTATGTGTTGCCTAATGAATCCAGAGCATTGAGATCAAGACAATCCACCCATGAGATTTTGGTAACATGTTGTTCTAATTTTGTTGTTAAAGCTCTCTTCTTACGGGTCAGAACCTCACAAGTCACGAAAATTTTGACCATTTTACATATCAACAATCTTGTTCCAAGTCGGGAGTGCAAATGTATAGCTTCACGTCCTGTACAACAACTTGTACATATATCGCTTTACCTAAATATTTTGTCATACTTCAATGCATTCGTGTGCAAGTTGTCATGTTGGTAAAGACACAAAAAAAATCTTAAACTTTTAAGGGTAGAATAATTTTCAAATTTATTTATACTGTTTTCTCGCATATCTCATTTCAATACCATAAGTAAATTATAGATCATTTTATAAGAGAAATTAGAGTTAGTTGTCCCGGTCTAGATTCTCTTATCTCCATTATCATCCAATGCGATTGAGGCACTGAGTATCGGGTTCACCACCTCCTCGGACAACATTGTTTTCAGCTTATCCATTAAAAATGTTCATTCCATTGTTTTAGATTAATGATTCAAACTTAAAGAGTCATTGTATAGTGTTCACTAATTGTTGATTTAGAGCAATAATTGAAACTTAAAAAGCCATTTTTATATTGAATTGATGGCTAACATTTAATTACTTACTTTAGTATATTTGTAATAATCAAACTTAAAGATATATTTTAAAAATTTTCATATTTTATGGATGGTATTTTTTCTCACCGGAAAAATTAAATTATGTATTGAATTTTATCTAATTATAATGCATATATTAACTGTAAATTATAATTAATAATTTAATAACAATCTTCATTATACTACTCTATGTATTTTTTATAAATAGGAAGAACGTTAATTCTAATTTATTAAAAAATCATATTTTCACTCAAATAAATTTATTTTAAAATTTTAAATATAATAATATATAAATATATTTATCAAATTTACCTTTTAGTTAAACATTGTTAAATGTAGTATCGTTAGAATATTTTGGGCAAGTAATAAGTTGCAGAGAATCAAAAATTTCATTCGTACATTTATAATATAATAATAATTAATAAAAATAATATGTGTTGCACATTAAATATATGATTTATCTGGAATTTTATTTATTAAATTATTAAAATAAAATTATTTATAAACATTAAATATTTAATTTTTAAATATAATAATGATATCTCATTTGAAATTTAATTATTTATTTTTATTAATTGATTAACTATAATAAGAAATTGTTATTGATAATATGTACTAATTATCTTTTAGGTTAAGTATAAACCACATCCAAACCTATTAATTTCATACCATGACTTCTTCCATGGTCACTGTATAACTCTCTCTTAACTAGGTATGTAAACGAGCCGAGCCGAGCCGAGCTTTCGTGTTTTTTCATGGTTCGAGCTTGAGCTCGGGCTCTAAAATGTTGGCTTGGGTTCGGCTTGCGAGCCGGCGAGCCTCCAAATGGATGGTTCGAGTTCGGCTCGTAGTGGAGTTCGGGCTCGCCGAGCCGAGCCACGAGCCCCAAGCAGAATCCCTCAAAGAAATTCATTTGCTTTGGTTTTTGACACAGATCTGGATCTATGCCTTGTAAAAAAATAAAAATTGAATCTATATTTATATGCATATCCAAGACATCTGTACGAAAATTTCTTATACATATATACATACAAAATCTGGATGAATCATTATATTTGGTGGTAATGGCGTTCTTGAAGATGCAGAAGGTGGTGGTTACCGTCGACGGTAGTGGCGGAGGCGCACGGAAGCTGCTGACAATAATGGTGGTATAAATATTAAAATCGAACGATATCGGTCCGCGAAAGCTGTAGATGTGGTAGAGATCTGATGCAGGTGGAAGTGGTTGGTGAAGGTGTGGTACGGTGGAGGCAGAGAAATCTGATGCGGTGATGGGGAGGGTGAAATCTGTTTTGGATCTTTGGGCGGCACTATAGTGTTTAGGGTTTTGTTCTTCTTTCAATCTTTGTATACATATAAATATACATATAATATAAATATATATAAACTGTAATCATAACATATATATACATATAATATATAATATATGTAATAATGTATTTATATTATAAAATATATTTTACATTTATTTTATTTCGTAACTCGCGAGACGGCTCGCGAGCTTCGAACTAGAAATATATGGGCTCGGGCTTGGCTCGTAAATCAAACAAGCTGAGCCGCGGCTCGGCTCGGCTCGGCTCGGCTCGCTGCCTTCGAACCCAAGCGCGAGCCTTGGCCTCTCAACCACCAATATGATAGAGCCCTATCTAGTCGTCTTTAATCTAAGTCCTTTCGACCAACTCTTACTCTTCTTATACTTCTCAATCGTACATTTAATATCAATTAATGTTGTCATCACTACGTTCGATTATTTTCATAATCTATTAATAATTAATATTTCTTAAGCACAATCATCTGGGCGTACAGGTAGAAAAAGATGACGTGTTTCGTTTTATATATATATCTATCTATATATATATATATAATTGTATTCATCACCCTAGTACACTTATATTAGATTTATATGGAAATAGTACAATTTTAGCCTCAGGTGGTGGAAATCGTTGTATTATATATGTCGTTATTTTCATTAACCATTTTAGCCCCGGCCAAACTTTAGGTTCATTGTTGATTTTTTAATGGAAAAGATATGTGCACTTATAATACGAAATTGTGATTGGTAATATGTATTAATTATCTTTTAGGTTAACTATAAGTCTCGTCCAAACGTCTTAATTTCATACCATAACTTTCTCAATGGCCACTATCTATCTATCTCTCTCTCGACCACCAGCATGATAGAACCCTACAAAGCATGGATACGGCTGAAAAACGGTCGGTGTAGTGTCCGACAAGTGTCGAACACGGCTCCGATACGTGTCCAAAACTTCTTAGTTGTGTCCTATATAAAAAAAATTAAAATAATCATGGATACGGTGTCGGACACGTATGAGAAGAATTTGGAGACGTATTAAGCAGAATTTGATTTCTGGAAGGTAGTCGTCGTATCCAGGCATCTCTTATCGACATATTGTACACATCTGCGGCGACAATCGTGGTGGAGGAAGAAATTGAGGTTGTACTGTAAAAATGACATGCCTTATTTTTTATTTAGAACTTTTGCCGATTCTGATTGTGAAGCTCCACCTCGGCAGCGACGAAAGGGGCGAATTTTGGGAGAAAAGTGCCCAAGCGACGTGTGAGTGTTCGACAAATTTCCGCTGCATCTGATATCTTAAGGAGAACTGGAGAAGATAGGATGAATTAGTTCGGCGGCTGCGTAATTAGGAATTACAAATTACAATAAGGGGGAAATCATTTTTCAAATCCTTCATCTTTCTAGGTTAGTGTTTTGGGCCTCTTAGCCCATAACGTTTCAAATTGTGTCTTATTTTATTCAACTACCTCTTTTTCTTTATCTAGTTCTTTTCAAATGTAATAACTAATATACATTAATTGCAACAATTATATAAATTTATTTTATAGTAATATTTTCATATCTAAGTAATTTGATATTATAAATAATTTACATAAATTAAAGAACATTTAAAAATAAAACATATTTGATATATTTTTACATAAATTAATAATTATATAATATATTTATTATATAAATATAATATAGTCGTGTCTGATGGACCCAAAATACGCTTACATCCCCGCCGTCCATGTGTCATAATCCTAAGGGACGCTCTTGGATGATAGAAAGCGCTTGGACGGAACGCTCGGAGGTACGGGCCTCATGAAAGGAGTTCAGCCCCTTCCACACCTCTCCTTCTTGATCATGGCTCACTCTCGAGTTCGCTTACCATACGAGGCCCTGACCCTCGTCGCTACCCTTCTAGGAGGACCACCCTAAGCGAGGATACTCCCTCGGAAGAATCGACGCTTTGTACGCTCGTCAGCTCAATGTTCATCTTCTTGAGATTAGAAACTCTATCTCGAGCGTTAATGCGCTCGATGGCTTGCTCACCAACACCACATGGCTCGAGAGAATAATCCTTTAACTGCCGCTGACACCACAACTGTGTATAACTGCCTAAAGGTAGGTCTGACGCACTCACGTCACTCTCAGACCCTCACGCTACGCCACGTGTCTAGGGCAACACCCTTTCAAGACCACAAGGGTAATGTTATGAAATACTCCTCATCCTTAACCTATATATAGAGGAACTCACTCATCTTTCCTCAAGCTTTCTTCACTCACAAAAAACACACACTGAATTGGAAAATCACATTGTTGCACATCTTCAAGCTTACGTAGCTTCATCGCCTTCATCTTTTTGGGTGTTACCCTAGCTGGTAGAATTCATGCTCTTTGGGAACCCAGTTCTTGATACTCAAATACACCTATGATGGTCTTCCCCACACACAAATATAACATGTTTGGTGTTTGATTATCCCAAAACCAATTTCGACACCATCATTTTAGGCACCGTTTGTGGGAAACCACCCTTTTTCAGCCTTCTTTTGTTAAGCTAGTTGAATAGTAACACCCATCTCTTCCATCTTCATTTTCCAGTTCTGTTCGGTTCTTCTTAACTTCCATTCTATACAAACCACAAAATGGTTACCATGAGATTTGGTACAGCAGTTAACTGAGGGGCTCTCCCTCCCCTCAAAGAAGAGAGCCCTGAAGGAGGAGCTACCACCGCAGTCACCACTACTGTGGCATGAGGCGTTAATCTGCCGACAGATCTAGGAAACCAAACCAACACAGCAACTCCGAGTGCTCTCCCCATTACTGCACCTCCACCAGCCCTCGTGGGCGCGACCGTCGCCACCAACACTGTCGGAATCACAAACATAGGAGCATACACTATGATGATGCCCTCTCAGGGCTTTCCCTCGTGCAGTCGGGGATAATGCAAGGGTATATGCAAGGGGCTATGTCAGGCATGATGCCAAGTATGCTCCCGACCATTCAACCATACCATGTGGGTAACCTACACCTGCCAATGACTCTATCCCGAAAGATTCAGGGGGTGGAAATGCCTCAGATGACGAGCCAGCAGCTCGCCATATACGCTCAGTGCAAGGCCCAGGCTACCCAGAATGCTTGCAAGCATTTCACTACTACATACTTCCCAACAGGAGTAGGGAATACCATGGCTCCACCTCTAGGAAGGTTACAGGCACACCCCCTCGAAGCAGCTCAGAACGCCCTGCGAGCCCAATAGCCAAAATCTCCTCCGGCACTGGGAAAAGAAGAGCCATCGAGAGCGGATCCCCAACCCCCAAATCCTCAACCAAACGTGGTGGAGCCTTGAGAGAAAAGAGACGGAGACGAAGAGGAAGTCCAGTCAAGAATTTCGAGGAGAGCCAACCCCAAAAACGAGGAAGATCCCCAGCTGATCAATGTCCAAAACCAGCTCGAGGATCTTTAGAATATGGTGCAGCAGCTCTCTCGAGTGCGGTCCCAAGTTCCCCAAGTGGAGGGCGAGGGGTCCAGCACCGGAGATGCTCACGAACCAAGGCAGCCGCTCCCACGAGCTAGGAAGGAGTACCTAGAGAATTATGGAGAACATGACCACTTGAGGGAGGAGTACCGACCGTTAGCTGAAACTTCACCTCTCATCGATGAAGTCCTCATGACTCAAGCGGGGAACGGCAAGATCTCGAAATCAATCAATAGGTACGATGGAACCACTGACCCTGCTGAGCATTTGAATCACTTCGTACACCTAATGCATATTTACGAGCATCTGCTACACTACTGGGCCAAGGTTTTTGTTACCTCCCACAAGGAAATAGCCCAGGAATGGTACAAAAAGCTACCTCCGCGTTCAATTCGCATTCTGCTCAACAGGCCTATCCCAGAAGTTTATTCCTTAGCAAACAAAAAGGTTTTCAAAAGACCGCCCAAGATGTGAGAAATCGAAGCCTAGAAGTGCTCGAAAAAATATTGTGCCTTCCACAAACAAAAAGGGCACAACACGAATGGATACCGCTAACTCGAGGCGGAGATCCAAAGGCTCATTGTAGGAGGACATTTGAAGGAATTCGTAAGAGTCCTCGAGCGATTTAACTAGCATTGCGCCGAGCGCGCATGTAATGAGAGAAGGAGCCGCTCATGCTCAAGGAGCCCTCCCCGTCACCAACCCGAAGGAAGCCACCAAGGAAATCAGAAAGCCGCAGAACTCAAGAATCAACCTTATGCGGTCATCCATATAATCGTCGAAGGACCCTCGGGAGGAGACTCAAATGCCTTCCGCTGTAGGTTCGTGCACAGCTATGATCAGAGGTCCCAACAAGTTAAAATCTGTATACTCTTTGGAAGCCAACCAACGCTCAGGGGAGAACGACATAGTTGGTTTCACAGATAGGGATCTAAAGCATATTGTAACACCCCATGGGGCCAGCGAGACTTCTGACTGCCACATGGTGGTTAGTCTAGATGTGCACAATCATGTTTTAATGCGACTTCTCGTTAAATGTTTTGCCTTACTCCACGTTTCATAATATGAACATCACAAATGTTCCCCTTCCCCTCAGAACATCCCTCATTGGCTTTGGGGGTTCCAAGATCGTCCCTCGCGGAAAAATACGCTTGGCCACCTCTTTCGGTAGCGCCCCACAGCGTAAAACTGTGAACGTTCTTTATGCAGTTGCCGAAGTGGACCTCCCATACAACATTATCGTCAACTTCAAAGCCGTAATCTCCACCTATCATCAAAAGCTCAAGTTTTCTACTCCCGAGGGAACCGAAGAAGTATTGTGCAATGTAAAGGAAGCTTGAGAATGTTACATCCTCTCTCTTCGGAGCCACAAGCCTAAGCAAGCCATCCAACCAGGTTCCATGACAAAAACTATGGATTTCCCTAAGCTAGACGAAGATGGGCCCGAGCGGAAGCGGGTCAAACTCTACAAAAAGAAAAACAACAAAAGGAGAGTCAAAACTGCCGCAAATAATGATCCCCCTGGAGCGGTTGAAGAATCTTCTAGCAGCGAGGACGATCAACCTGCGGAAGAGACAGATAATTTTCTTTTAGGGAAAAAAAGAGCGCTCGAAGCACCCCGACCGGAGGTCAGGATTGAGCCCACTAAAAAGTATATCACCATTGAACTAGAACCTGGCAATTCGGAAAAAACTACCTAGATAGGCTCCAGCCTCGAATGACCAGCTCAGGTCATGATGATTGACTTCCTCAGGAAAAACTTGGATATCTTTGCATAGAAAGCCTCAGACTTCACCGGCGTAGATCCGAGCATCATAGTCCACAGGCTCAATGTGGATCCTGCCTACAAGCCCATTAAGCAGAAGAAGAAAATTGTTCAAGGATTCAGGAAACAGGTAATCGAAGAAGTAAATAAGCTCCTTGAGGCCCAATACATAGAAAAATCCTCTATCCAGAATGGCTTTGCAACGCTTATTCTCGTGCCCAAAAGTGCAACGATTTCACGGACTTGAACAAAGCCTGCCCGAAGGATCCCTATCCTCTGCCGCGCATAGATCAATCAGATCCTTATAAGCTTGATGGATGCTTTTCAAGGGTATTACCATATCTTCATGGCGTCCGAGGATCGCCCAAAAACCTTATTTGTGGTGTACATCGGAGTGTATTGCTTTTTGGTAATGCGTTTGGCCTCAAGAATGCCGGAGGTACTTGTCAACGTCTTGTCAATCGGATGTTCGAGCCAGAGATAGGAAAATACATGGAGGTTTAAATGGACGATATGATCATCAAGAGCGATCACCGAGATTCTCATCTGGCAGACCTTCACCGAGCATTTAGCATTTTGAGACAGTATGGTATGAAACTCAACCCCTCAAAGTGTACCTTCGGGTTTCGCAGCGGCAAATTTTTGGTCTACGTGGTTAGCCAGCGAGGGATCGAAGCAAATCCAGAGAAAATTAAGGCGATCCTGGATATCCCCTTCCCACGAAGTGTGAGGGAAGTTCAAGTGTTAGTAGGGAAGATAATCTCTCTCAACAGATTCATCTCTCGATCCGTTAACAAGAATATGCCATTCTTCAAAATCTTGCGCAACGCTCGAAGCTTTGCATGGACCAGTGAATGCGAGAAAACCCTCCAGAACATGAAACGGTATCTCTTCTCCTAACAAAGCCGATTGAAGGAGAATGTGTATTTGTCTATCTCTCTATCTCTTCGGATGCAATGAGCGCTATGCTCGTCGTAGTACACGAGCGAAAGCACTTGCCTGTATACTATTTGAGCAAAACTTTGCAAGGTGCAGAGAAGCGCTATGTAGAGATTGAAAATTTTGCCTTTACCCTCATTAATGCCTCTTGGAGGTTAAGCCCCTATTTTCAAGCTCATTCAATAATAGTACTCACAGATCAACCCCTCTAATAGGTATTGGCCAAGCCTGATGTGTTCGGAAGGTTAATCAAATGGTCTATCGAGTTGAGCCAGTTTGACATAAGCTTCGAGCCCCGCACAATCATACAGGCACAGGCAGTGGCGGACCTATTAGTAGAACGCTTTGGGTTAAATTCTGCATCGCTCGAAGTAGAAGGTTTATGGTTGTTGCACACGGATGGTTCCTCGGCCTCACAAGGGAAAGAGTCGGGGTAACCCTCCGAGATCCTCTCAGAGTAGAGATTGACTACGCGATCAGACTCGCCTTCCAAGTTACCAACAATAAGGCGGACTATGAGGCTCTTATCCAAGGACTCAGGATTGCTCGTCAGAATGGAGCCTCCAGGATAACGGTGTACATAGATTTGCAGTTGATCACAAGCCAAATCGACGGCACTTATGAGGCTCGAGAAACCACCATGGTGTATTATCGGGCAAAAGCTAAAGAAATTATCGCAGAATTTAAGGAATTTCATTTACTGCAAGTCCCACGAGCGGAAAACGAGCGTGCAGACACTCTCTCGAAGTTTGCTTCCGCTATAGATGGAGCATGCGAGAGAACAGTCACTTTCCTCAGAACAGAGAAACCCCTAATAGGAGAAAATAAGCCTTCAAGACAGGTGAGCATGATTGATCCATTCGAGCCGTACTGGCTCGATGCTATCATCTTGTTCCTAAGAGACGGGACCTATCCGAGCGATAAGGTCGAAGCTAGAAAGATAAGAAGCAAGGCTCATAGATTCTCGGTAGATAGCGAATGGAGGCTCTTTAAACGCTCATTCCAAGGCCCACCCATGAGTTGCCTAAGACCTTCGCAAGCAAAGGAGGTGTTAGAACATATGCATAGTGGGAGTTGTGGAAACCATTTAGGCGGTCAAATCTTGTCCAAGAAGATATTACAGAGTGGATTCTACTGGCCCTTAATATTACAGGACGCCATCAATTACTCTAAAAAGTGCCCCAAATGCCAATTCCACTCGAATATTCCACAACTTCCTGCAACTCAAATGATCCTGGTTGATGGGTTATGGCCCCTCGACCAATTGGGCATTGACATTGTTGGACCTCTCCCCATGGCGGTCGAACAATGGAAGTTCGCAATCATAGCAATGGACTATTTTACGAAATGGGCCGAAGGTGAAGCCGTTGCAAAAATCACATTTCGAGCGGTCAGAGATTTCATATGGAAGAACATCATCTACAGGTACGGTATTCCTAGGGTACTCAACTCAGATAATGGATCCCAGTTCATCGCAGCAGACACTCAGGATTGGTGCTCAGAACTTGGCATTGAGCAACGCTTCACTTCCGTGAGCGACCCGCAAGCCAACGGTCAAGCTGAGGTAACTAACCAGATCATACTCCAACATCTGAAAATGATGCTCGAGAGTAAGAAAGGAGAATGGGCCAAGGAACTCCAGGGAGCCTCTCTAGGCGTGCCGGACTACACCACGAGCGGCAACAAGAATTTAAATTGTTCAAGGGCAGCAAAAATTTAAAGGAGTTCATGAAAAATAAAAGTAGTAATAGGGTAGAAGGGACTTCAAGCAGCATCTTCTTGGGCATCGAGAGCGGAAGGGTCCTCAGGCTCAGGAGGAGCAATGGATAGAGGAACAGGATTGAAAGGCTCCTTAACGTTCAGGTGCTCACCTCCAACATTTTCGTCGAGCGTTAGGCGCCTTTGCTGAGGCCTGTTCGCTGTCAGGAACTTAGCCTGAGGGGAATGGACCATTTCACTATACTCTGGCTCTGGCATTGACTCTTCCTCGACCTCACCCTCTACCCCGGGGATCTCCTCGAGGCTTTCATCTTTAGCCATGTCCAACTGAGGATCGCTACGAGCATTGGCAGGCACTAATTTACACTTAATCAGCTGGCTAATACCTCTCCAGTAAAACAGAGCGGCGTTGGCAAAGCAGTGGAGGTTCGCCATCATATCGAAAGCCCTGGGGCACATGAACTTTTCAACCGCCTCCTTAGTCATGCGTGCCTCGAGGGTCGAGAAGTGCCTTTGGATTTCAAGTAGTGGGGCGCTCACTTCAGTTAACTTCCCGTATTTCTCCTCGAAGGCCTTCTATTCCCTCCTTCTCCAGCCTCCAAGACTCCTTCGCTTCCTTGTGCTTCTGGTCCAGGACTTTCCAATTGTCATCCATCTCCTTCAGAGCATCCTTCATTTTGGTATGCTCGTTTTTAAGGGCCTGGAGCAGATCAATGAATTCAATACACTCGCGGCGAAGGGTTGCAGGGTCGTGCATCCTCACCAGCTTCTTGTACTTAGTCTTATGCTGGGCATAAACCTTCGAGTGTCGCTCTAGATTCTTCAAGCGGGGAAGCACTTCCTGCAGAGTTTCAAAGCATTGATGTTAGCTTCAAAAGAAATTTGATGAATTAAAGGAGGCAGGAAAAATGCTAAGTATGGAAAAAGAAGAAAACGTACGCAATAAGAGCGTGGCTAACGTCGGCCAGAACCCCTTTTTCAGTAGAACAGGCCCCACCATCACCTTCTTACCCTTACCCAACACTTGGGTCGGGTCCCTCATTCTCCTGCTCTTCCTCGAGGACTCAGTGCCACCCTCGGGAAGCTTATGAATCTCCACCCCTGAGCCAAGTTGTGCCTCTGTGCTCGATCTCTTTTGCACCAGTGGGGTGATCGCTGTTCCCTGGCTCTCTCCACCCTCCTAGCCCTGGTGATCTGGCTCATCGATTAATCCTTTTCCCCTACCTCGACCGTCACTACGGCCTCCTCGACCGATGTCGCTTCTTCCGCCGAGCTCGACCGCTCCCTCCCCTCGAGGAGATCTGCTGTTGAGATTGTTGTTGAGGGTTAGGCGCTGCTGCGCTCGGGGCCCTGAGAAGAGCTGTTAATTTTGATGCGGCCTTGCCTGCCATCAGTATCTCGATTGCTGCATAAATAAAGACGAGCGTCAGGAAATATTCAACACAAAAACATAGAGAAAGGAAAAAAAGAGTTAAGAGCTTGGATCACTCTCTGGGTTAGTAAAACAGTTATCCAACAATTAGTTCGTATGTCCTAACCATATTTCTCCATAATGTGAGTGGGGGGATGCTCAACCATACTCCGAGGGTTTGAAAGCCCAAAGCGGAATAAAATTTCCTCATCCAGCAGCAGGCCCTTCGCCTATATCAAGTGGTTAGACTCTTTCATCACCAGGGCCACACTTTTGGCCCAACCCTCGAATGTGAGGAAGGGAGGCCTTTCTCTTATAAGGGGCTCTTCCCCGTGCTCCATCCACCTCATGGGGACCCCGAATATCTATTCTGGGCCAGAAACATA
This sequence comes from Lippia alba, assembly GCA_037834125.1. NCBI lineage: Eukaryota > Viridiplantae > Streptophyta > Magnoliopsida > Lamiales > Verbenaceae > Lippia > Lippia alba. The sequence continues at coordinate 8,161,288 of JBBMKE010000008.1, forward strand.
GACAAACTTCCCTTTCCAGGTTTCGCCGTAAGAGGTGAAGGGGGAGTTGATCATTTTCATGTACTTTTTGGAAGAGATATAGCAAAATCCATTTTTGGGAGAGGAGAGAGGAGAGTGCGCTATTTAGAATAAACGGGTGAAGTTGTTAATTGAAGGCTCCTGACCCGTCGCTTTCATTAGGATCACAAACACATTGATGAGAGCAGTCCCGTTAGGTAGGACTTGCAAAGAAGTCAGATTCAGGTAGTTTAAAATGTTTTTCATCTCTTGTGGAATGGGAAACCGCAAACCTCCTGCTACTATTGCATTCCTATACACGGTCGTCCAACCCTCGGGCAGATTGTTAGCACGTTCATGCTTTTTGGGAGTGCAAGCCACCACACCATTAGACCAGAACACTTCCTCCATCATTTTTAGAAAATTCCTCGGATGTCAGTGTACACTCAATCTCGTCTGGGGTTTTATCTGTTTGATGAGGATTGGATACCCTCCCTTGTGTTAAGGTTTCCTTCCCCTTCCTCCTCTTACATGGAGGCTCCGATTTCGCCCCTTGCTCGGATGGTCTAGCTGCATCAAAAGACATGGCAACTGTTACTTGGTGGTCTTGGGGCCTAAGAGCTTAATTCTTTAAGGGAAAAACCCTCTCACCTTAGCTCATCATCAAGGGGAGTTGTCGCACTACTCGAATAAGGCCGCGATATCTGTTGGAGGACGCTTGTGCATCCCCTGTACGGCCACATCCAACTCTTTATCCCTGTTCACTCTAGATATACTCACTACAGGGATGGCCGCGAGAATCCCATCTTCTCCTTCCGATAATGTCCTCGTTGAAAGGGCTGAAGGAATGTGCCTCTGAGGGGAAGGAGTGCCGACGGACATCTCCTCTATTTCTTGAGTCGTCTCACTGATTACATCATTGTCCGCCATTGAATTTTGGTGGGGAGTATTTGAAGAACAGATAAGGAAGGTTTAAGTTTTGGAAGAAAAGTTCTAGTAATCTACGATTCAGAAGCTCGCAGAGAGATTTCCACGCGATCTCAACAATCCACACAGCCTAAATCTAATGTTAGTTCAGAGAATCCAGAAATTGTAAGGGATTACCTTCGAGATGAGAAGAAATTCACCGGAAGAGTTGTCGGAGGTCACAGAGAATCGCAGAGAGAATTTTTATGCTTTGGGTTTGCTTTGGTGCGTAAAGGTTTGAAAAACTTAGAGAATTCCTATTTATACGGAAGAGCCACTCCGCATGATCAGCCATAAATTCAAACGCAATCATTTTACGCTTGGATAACTGCACCACTATTGGTAACCGCCTCACGTACTCCAAGGCTCATGCGCCCACGCCCCCATTCCACATTAAATGCAACTGCGAAAAGGCATCTGCGAGACAAGACCGCATTTAATGCTACACAGAATATGTCTGTTGCTTGGACGCTCGACATAGACTACAGTTGAAAAGTTATGCCCTTCCACATTCTTGAAATCACTCGAGACCTTTTGAAATTCTATAGTATGCTCAAGTATCACTGTAGAATTTGGGGGGGCAAATGATAGACCCAAAATAGGCTCACATCCCCCGCCGTCCACGTGTCATAATCCTAAGGGACGCTCTTGGAAGATAGAAAGTGCTTGGACGGAACGATCGAAGGTATGGGGCTCGTGGAAGGAGTCCAGCCCCTTCCATACCTCTCCTTCTTGATCATGGCTCACTCTCGAGTCCGCTTACCGCACGAGGCCCTGACCTTCGTCGCAACCCTCTCTAGAAAGACAGTTTATTCTCTTAGCAAGGAGAATTTGGTGACAATTTAATTTGAAGAGCTTAGATAGTTTACTCTCTTATCTAGGAGCACTTGGGAGTCAAAATCAACAATCATGTCATTTGTGGTAACTTCTTCGGTTTATCCATCGCTGTCATCACTTGTTTGTTCGTCCAAATTTAAGCTCATCTCAATGTTAAAGGCACGAGTTGCTAATTCTTCAAACGTTCTTGGTTTGATTCCTTGAAGAATATAAGCAAGACTCCATTGCATTCCTTGAATACACATCTCGATGGATGAAACCTCTGACAAGCGATCTTTGCAATTGAGACTCAAATTTCTCCAACGGTTGATGTAGTCGATGACTGACACTTCTTCGCATTGACGAGAATTGGTGAGTTCAACCATGCTGATCGTTCTTCGGGTACTATAAAAATGAGTGAGGAATTCATACTCTAGTTGCCCCAACTATCAATTGAGTTTGCCCCCAAGTCGGCATACCAATTAAAAGCATTTCCTTTCAATGATCGAACAAATTGTTTAACTAGTTAATCACCGTAAGTTCCAGCGTCGTTGCATGTCTCAATGAAGTGAGCACGTGTTGTTTACGGTTTCCTTTGCCATCAAATTATTGAAATTTGGGAGGTTGATAGCCCATCGACATCTTCAAGTTATTGATTCTTTGGGTGTAGGGCTTGGAGTAGACCAATGATGACTTGGAGCTTCCCTCGATCTTATCTTAGACTGTCCCCATGATGAATTCCTTCAATTGCTCCACCGGGATGAGTCTGTCCGATGAAACTTGGAATTCCTTAGTTGAAGGCTTCTTGATTCCACTTGATTGCCCTTTTGCATAAGTTTCAGACTCTTCTTGCTCATCTGAATGTTTTCCCTTCACTTGGCTAGTGTTGTCACTATCCACCTTGTCTATCAACTTTGCAATGCGAGAGTCTTGTTCTTGAACGTTCTTTGTGAGTCCTTTGATGGCCTTTGTTAGAGTGGCGAGCTGTTCTTCTAAAGTTGTTGCATTTGTCGTCAAGGCGTGCGCAAAAACTGGAGAGCTTGAAGTCGCACGAGGCGTGGATGATGCCGAGTCGTCTTCTTCGTCTTCACTTTTGTGGGTGAGAAGTGGCGTGTTCTTCCCATCACTTTGGAGAGAGAGAGCTTCTTTGGAAGATGTTTGCCCCCCTTTTCTTCATGTTTCTTGTGGTGACGAAGCTTTCGGCAATACGTTTGGAGATGGTGGCCTCGAGATCGACAATCTGTTGCTAGCCATCTGATGTTTCAAACTTGCTGAGTAGGAGGAGATGAAAGGTAGATATTGTCCCACTGGGAGTGCCAGAAATTTGTAGCTCAATTTATGTATTAATTAAATAATTAAACACAATAATAATCACAAATTAATTTCTTTATTGATTTCTCAATTTTGTGGGTACAATCTCTATTTTTCTCCTTTGATTCTTCCTACGGGATTTGTTGAAGTTTGGAAGGTTTGAAACGCCTTTATTGACTTTGGAGTTTTAATCTTCTTTGACTTCGATTTGTTTGCTTGATAACGTTAATCACGGGTCTTTCGACTTGATGGCGGATTAAACGCCTTGATTTTGAGTGAACGCCGTGGATGTTGACTTGGATTTGATTTTGAAAAAATGTCGGATTCGCGGACTTGACGCTTTATTGCGGATCGAACGTCTCAATTTGTTGATCACCGTGAAGAACGCATTGAATTTCGCCTTGATCGATTTGAATTTG
>JBBMKE010000008.1:8247203-8265757 GCA_037834125.1 Lippia alba
GTTGTTCGAATAAGAAGAGAGTAAATAATTGTAAATCATATAAGGGCATCAATTAATACAAGAATTCAAGTAAATTACGAAATTAAACTCACACGTGTCGCGTACCTGTACGTGTGAGCGAGCGGGGTGTCACTGTCTTGGTTATCATAAAAATTTTCTCTTGTTTTGGTTTTAATGACGACATACCAATCATTGTCAAATGGGTCCTCCACGTAAAAGACCTACTGCACTTGAGATGCAAAGCAAAATGGCTCCTTTTGGTGCTTTATGTTTGCAAAATTGGTTAAGGTGAATCCATCATCATCTTCTTTTAGTCTCTTGCCTTTGGATACCCAATTACAATCTAACAATACGACCCTTTTCCCATTTGTGTAATCTAGCTCAATGATGCCCTTCAAGATTCCAAAGTAGGCCATCTCTTTTAAAATATGACTCTTATCTTTTTTGCTAGCAAAACTTGTCGTAGTTGCATTAACCATTACCCCACTATTTTGAATTTTTATTTTTTCTCAATTTCTGCAGTATGAAATCGAAACCCATTGACTATGTATCCTTTATATCTTATCCCAACAGGAAACGGTCCCTTTGCAAGAGCTTTTATATCATGAAGGTTATGGTCATTCTCACAAGTTTCCATATTTTGAACCTGCACATATACATGTAAGTACATAAATTTAGCAAAGAATATAACTAAAAGATTAATATTTGATTTTAGAACAACTGTTATTACTATAGATTATCAAAATTTCTCCAAATACTTGGTATGGAATTCATTATAATATACATTAAAGAAAAGGCTGCTGCAATATAGTCAAGAGTAATGCAAAAGACAAAAAGAAATGCCATATGAGTTTTCTTTCTTCAAACCAAATCAGCTATTATATTATGAATGAATGACAAAATAATATTACAAATGCAGACAGACTTGCACTCACATGATTCATAAACCAAGAAGCAAAGTTCTCACTATGATTTCGCTTAATTTAATGCTCGCGGGAGCGATGCTTCTTTCTCCTAACCAATGTCTCATGTTGACTACGTCATATGCAAACAAATTTGGTCAGTAGTAATGAACTTATGTAAAATGATAAAATGAACATAATATAACATCTTACTCTATATATGACGTGATCTCTTCACAGTTAAATAGCACATAGCGATGAGCTTTTATCAATGCATCCCTGTCCAGAATAGTAGCTTCACCCTTCCATAATGGACGACCAGGCATTGAGAAGATTTCTAAACCGTCAGAACAATCTTTTGCTCCTTCATCATTTCTGCTTCTGCGGTTAAACGATGTTTCAATGTGGTTGTCTAAATAAAGAGAACAAAATGACAAACACTCTTCAGCTAAATATCCTTCTGCAATTGATCCTTCGGGGTGACCTTTATTGTGGACATATGATTTCAAAGTGCTTAAGTACCTAAATAAGCAAAAAAAAAAAAAGAATATTATAAATATGTTTATATAATCAGAATATATAGGAAAATTTAAGATGGTATGTTACCTTTCAATGGGGTACATCCAGCGATAATGAACAGGCCCAACTAACCTTGCCTCAGCAACCAAATGCACAGACAAATGTACCATAATATCAAAGAATGCTGGAGGAAATATTTTTTCTAATTGACAAAGGATAATTGCTATATCTCTTTCCATCCGATCCAAGTTATTATGATGATGTGATTTAGAACACAAATCCCTATAAAAGTGACACAGATGAATTAAATGAGAGCGTATTGACTTGGGCAACAGTTTTCGCAATGGTAATGGTAACAGCTGTGGCATTAGTATGTGACGTTATGGCTTTTAAGACTAAAAATCTAAACCGGTTTGGTTTGCACACACCTTGAAATGTTTATTGCATAACCATCCGGGACTTTCACCTTTTTTAGAACCTTGTAGAATATTTCTTTTTCCTTTTTATCAAAAGCTAAAAAGGATGAAGTCCCGGCCTTATACCCATATTCTTCAAATCCAAACGGGCTTTATGGTTATCCTTAGACTTATCAAAATCCAATAATGTATGCAAAATCTTATCACACACATTTTTCTTAGTATACATGACGTCGAGATTATAACGCACCAAATTCTTCTCCCATTATGGTAACTCAAATAAAAAACTTTTTTCTTCCAGCCATACGATAGATTAAAATCACAAACTTTTTTCCCATATTTATTCGTAAAGTCTTTTATTTCATCATGAACTGCAGAACCACTTAAGTAAGGAGGTGCTTTTCGATGCTCTTCACTGCCAACAAACGATCCTTTCTCATTGTGATATGGATGATCTCGAGGAACGAAGATACGATGACACATATAACAGAACTTTCGAGAACCGTCAAGCCAAATTGAGTTGGTATCCTTCTGACATACCGGACAAGCATATACTCCTTTCGTACTCCATCCAGATATGGTAGTAAGACCATAAAAATCACTAATAGTCCATTACAACGCTGCACGCAATTGAAAGTTCTGTTTACCTAGAGCATCATAAGTGTTCACAACCTCATACCATAAGTCTTTTAACTCTCCGAGTAGTGGTGGTAAAAACACATCAAAGTCATTACCTGTAACACCCTAGACGGAGGGTGCCACATTCCCCGCACTAAGACTCAGACCCGGTCATGAAATGGAGAGTCCAAGACCGAGTTCGAATCAAAGCGAACGGGAGACCAACTCACTCACTAGGCTAGACGGGACTTACCCTTGAACCACATAATCAAATACTATAACAAAACTCAAAGTAAAGCAATATAACGCGGAAGCATTAAAGCATCAAGCACAATTTGAACCACATGTTCCCCAACAGACAATAATACAAGTATCATAGCCTTCATAGCCTCAGAAACATCATGAAATGCCACGTGCGTTCACTAACATGATATAAAATGTAAATACAAGTGTAAATGAAACCATAGACCTATACTCTAATGCAAGACTCTAAAAGACTCAAAATTCCCGTCTAGCGCTCCAAACTGCAAGAAACTGAAAACAAACCGAGTTCAGTCTATAAGAGACTAGTGGGTTAAAATAGGGCATAATATAATAATATTGCATAATTTCAACACCCATACATGCAAGCTATAATCCCGTTCGAGGTTTTGAAAACATTTCCCAAGTGGGTGAAAACAAATAAAACAACGATCGGAGTTACAACTATCAATATTATTCATTCATACATAAGGTCAATACGTGAACTCTGGCGGGTAGGGCGAATTCTCCAACCTTCTCCTTGTGTGTGCATTATCCATTCATTCATTCATTCATTAGTGTTCATGCGACATTCATTCATTAACATTCGTTCATGATCATTCATTAACATTATCATTCGTTCATACATAATCACTTACACCTCCTTGTTCCAGGTGGTGGACGGGCTTGCAAGACCCAACCACCCATTCATGGTGGCTATTGAGGTTCATGAACCCTCAATAGCCCTGTTAGCCTTTCCTCGCCAAAACTCTTAACGAGGTCGGTTTTGCCGCATGCATTGTGGAACTAGTACAAGGGATCACCGTCGGCCCTTACCTTCCCGGATAGCCACTTGCATCAATTTTCTGGGCCCATGTTCATTCATGTCCTCGCCAACAACCATCGAGTGGGGATAAAGAAAAGAGAAGGGTTTGACATTGAAATCAATGACTCCTTTATAAAAGACTCGATATATATATACATATTACTTTGGCTCAAAACATTTACATTGGGTATATCAGGTCAATTATAACTAAGAGAAGAGAAACCCACCTGTTACACCTTCCTGAACAACGAAAAAGACAAGAAATTGTCCTATGAACCCGACAAGTCTCCTCCCTGAAGAAACTATACAAAAAACACACAGTGTGTTCGTGAGACTCAAGACTCCACATGAACCAAATATGACGCACGACAATGTATTAAGATGATATTAAATGCATAAAAGATCAAATCAATGACATAGAGATGCATTCAAGTACAATTTCAATCATTTTTTCGTTCTTTGAGACATTCGTTTCCATTCTAATTCATAACTTTCATATATGCATTCAAATCAAGCCATATTTCATCAATAACATGCATAACACATATCTCAACTTGAATACAAATCACATGAATCATAAAGATAGCAAATAATAAGTATTAAGGGTCCATATTCCAAGCATTAGAGCATTCATGCGCATATAAGAGTAACGAGGGCACACGAATGCATAACTCGCACATACCACGTCCAATGAATCCCAAACTTTGACACAAAAAACTTAACACATACATGAACATCATATCAATCAAGTTCAAGTATCAAGAACTCATAGCATAGCAATACACCTTCAAAAACATGTAAATAGCACATTAGGAACATGTTAGGGGCGGGAAAGACCAAATGAAAGCGAAACAAAACACGAAAAACCCTATTTGTGATCTCAGGCAAGATCAAAGGCCGTTGGTTTCCCTTTTATAATTTCCAACGATCATTGATTTGATACAGTAGCCATGGATGCTTCTGCATCAAATTAATGGCCGTTGGTTTTCCTCAAAGGGATTCCAACGGTCGTTGGAAAGGCCTAGACATGAAAAACAGGGCCAAAACAGGGGTAAAGCCTCCACAACCCAATCCCTCACTAATCTAACACAATAAAGCATGAACCAACACCAAAATACCAAAGATTCAAGTCCCATTCATGCATAAAAACAAGCTAGAACAAGAGCTAGTGCCAAGTGTGTGCATATGTGATCAATCTCCAACCAAAACCTTGAAATCCATTAATGGCAAGTCTTGAATGCATCAACTACCAACTTATATGGTTCCATACAATCATTTATATATGTATAAGGATCAAATATCATCAATCAATTCAACAAAACTACAAGGAAGCATGCTAGATCACCAATATACCTCAAACCCTTACTATAGCACTCATGCTCCAAAGTCATAGCAAATCTCCATGAAAATTAACAAATAATTAGGTAAAAGAAAGAGAAGAAGATTCCATTCATGATTTTAAGCTTACCTTGAAGAGATGGGAAGAGATGGATGTCTTGAGCTTATGAGGGAGATGATGAATAGTGCCAATCTTGAGGTTGGAAAAAAGGGGCTCGGTTGCTGCTGCCTTTTCTCTAACTTTGGAGATTAATTATGGAATGAAATGTATTGTGGCTGATGGGGTTTGAATTAAGGAGCATGTGGGCCCTTGAATCACCAAATTTGGACTTAAATGAAGGAGTTAGGGTAATTTTAGTGAGCAAAGGTCATTATGGCCGAGATTAAGTAGATCGAGTGGATTCCGGGCAAATTTCGAGGGTCCGAGCCATTTTAGAAAAATAAGAGGCTAGTCCCATTGAGTCCAAATCATCGATTCGAGCTCAACGGAGGTGACAGAATTCGAATCCGAATTCTCGAGCTCAAGATATGCATATCGGAACGAAAGGTGCGCTAAGTGTTCGTTTGCCTCCTTTTCGTCACATACTTAAAATGAAATGAGTATGCATGCCAAATTAAATCCAAAATGCAACAGGAACACATGCACGTGTTCATAACACGCATATCAATCACATATTCAAATTCCACAAAATTTCAAGTCCAAGAAGCCAAGGATCGGCACCCAATCATATCACTCGTGCGCAAATCATTCATACGTTCAATTAGTTCAATCAAATCACATATCCACTTATTCACTTAGGTCATATTAACAAATATTTCAAGTAATATAAAAATAATTCACGTAATTACATAATTAAATGAATTTAAATTGCGCAAATAATGTCACACACACATACTTGTACAACTAAGAAATCGGGGCGTTACAGATTTGATCTTTTTCAAATCAGTGTAACTTTTTTCATTCCTGATTCCCTTAGCAACAAACATTCCAACACATTCACAATGATTTACACACCCCACATGTTAACTCAATAAGTGAAAGAACAACAAAAATTTGCTTATTTCACTCATCTAATCAAGCAACTGCTTGCATCTCAATTTTCATGATAGCAGTTTTGAGCTCCAGCTGAAGACTTTGCCGCGTCGGAAACAACACCGTATCGTTCCAAACCGAGCCGGCCTCGTACATGTTGTCCCCCTCGTAAAGCTCGTATATGCAATCCGCCTCGTCGTTCAAATTGCTTACTGAAGTTAAACATTTGATCTCATCTGGATCTACTAACAGATTGCTCTCTCCATCTTTCCATGCTATCAACTGCATGCAATGGCCAAATATTTATATTAGGTTTATATACGGAAATAATTTTTAAAAAAAGTATTTTTTAACGAATCATTTATCGAATATGTATTTATTACCCTCGGTGGACCTCCCGGGGCATTTGTACAATATAGTCTAGCATTATCAACGAGCTGAGAGTATCTTGGAAATGCACTTGCAAATCTCTTATGGGATTTCAGCTGTGATTTCACTCTAACAGCCCTTCCCATGTGTATTGCTCTCCTGCAACGATTGCAAACATTCATTTGTTGACGACAAACCGAGCTTGGTGGAGCACAACATTAGTTTAAGTTCGAGAAATTATGTGGTAGCATACCTGATTCCTCTGACAACAGCGAGATAGGCATCACAAACGACTCCGACAAGCTCAATCCTATACGGTTTTCTGATCTTGGCCTCGTCCCCCTCGTCCTCCACTTGCACCCAATAATCCTCTGTGACGGTACCATCCTCTGCTACCACGTACCCTTTTCCCATTCTGTATCGATGTTTGTGGACGTTTCTTGCCATTGCGATTGTCTGCTCAACAAAGGGCTCCCAGGAAAGGGTGCCATCCATGATCACATCACGGCCCTCGTTGAGGGCTGTCACTAGGACCGACGATGCAGCATCTGTTGATGATTGGTGTACCTGTTTTAAAAATATATTTTGTTACTACAAGAAAATTACAGGGATACTTATAATGATAGAAAATGATAGTTAAATAGACAAACTGATATACACTTTGGTGTAAGACATGCTATTCTGACTATAAACTTGAAGCATTTATGCTATCAGGGGGGTTTTGATGTAATTTTTCAAACCTGGGGAGGTTATGTGATTAGGCTAAACATCAAGGTATGGTACTATAATTATTCCAAATAAATTATCCCGAGACTAAAATGTTACTAATAATTCATTTGTGAAAGTCTCGAAAATTATGAAACTTACTAGTTCGGCGGTTTGAAGCATGTCCTGGTGATGCCCCCGCGAACTCAGAGCACGGTAGATAACATCCGTCTCCTTGAAAGCATCGGCCTCAACAACCACGGCGTTTGCTGCAGCGCCTGACCAAAATGATCTGCCAAGATTTCATAATGATCAAACATTAGGATGCTAATTCTCTTGATCCCATCTCTATGCAAGTTGGAAAAACAAAACTATTCTGACTTCTTTATTTCTTGAATTTTCAGATTATACCTTATGACGAGCACTATTAACTTGTTTCAAATCAATCGAACACGTAACGAAACACATTCCAAACGGTACATATGTAGTAGACTCGAGACCGAAACGTGTTAATACTTACTCTTTCATGATATCTTTCAGAACAGTGCTCTTGCCGGCCCCCATTCCACCACCCATAAGGAGGAGCACGGGACTTCTTTCGCTTAGAGCCACCGGCACCATCATCCCTGAATTATTTAACCCTTCGTTCGTGTACCCGATTGCTTTCATCTCGTCCACGAGCGTACAGAATAATCTCGTCACTTTCAAGTCCTTGGCTATCTTATCAAATCTTTGCTTCCTAACCCATTATTACAAAAAAAAATAAAAAATAAAACCCAACTTTTAGCTCTTCCCATCACCAGTTTCTCAATAGGGTGCTAAATGTAATTAATGAAAGTTCAGAAATCCTGTATTCCTGTTAAACCAACTGGTTTTCTCAAATTATGTACAATGTTTTAAATCCAAAACCATCATAGTAATATATCAGATCAATCCAATTTAATTACATAGAAGAATACAAACTAAACTACTCACCTTGTGGCCGCCATGACTAGATCCTTGAGCCTTCTCTGTTCTGAATCAACACTCAATACCTAAAAAAACGGATTTTTTTTTAACATTAAATACAACGACCCCACAAATTTTTCTATTTTTTTTTAAACATACGCACACTTAAATAAAATTCAAACCCAGAACATTATTTTAGAAAATAACTCATTAACAACTTGGACTAATTCTGTATGCGCAACGACCCCACAAACTTAATAATTGCCTACTTAATTTATTTCATAACCAGAACTAATATCTTTTTTATATTCATATCAAAATGATTAAATTTATAAAGATGATTAAAAAAGATTAACCTGAGCTATCATCAAAGGCGCATGGGTCCAATGAAACGCGAAGTATCCAAGAACACATCTCTCCAGTTCTTGAACCATTTTCACATACAAATCCTCAGCATTTGCTGAACTCCCCAGATATTCATAAATCTTATCATCAACCCCTTTTGATCTCTTCAGATACCCGTAAGCAAGCTTCACCAGCTGAGGACATTCGCTTTCGTCCTCGAATCCCAATTGCCTCACTGCCAAAAAACATATATATAGAGACGAAACCAGAATTTAACATAAGACTAACTGTTTGTGAAATTGATCAAGTACCAAGATAATGGGAGAACTTCTCGATTTTCCCGCTACGTCCAGACTCCGTCCGGTCGAAGAGCGGAGCAAGGTGGCGGTCGGGGTCCGCCGCGGCCCTGCGGTGGCGGCAATGCATGACGGCGGCGTAGATCAGTCCGGCGGAGGCTCCAGCCGTGGCAAGAATGGCAAGAATTGCCTTGCCGGCAAAATCAATATCTACAGAGCAAAATTACATGTATGTGTACCCTTATTATAAAGTTTTTGTACCTTTTTTTTCTGTAATTTGCATGAGCATATATATATATATATAAAGAGAAACAGGATTTACCTTTATTGTGCATAGTTGAGAAGAAAAATCTAGGAAGATGTGTAGTGGCTTAGTTTGAAAATTTTCTGGAAATTAGTTGAGACGTGGGTGGGATGAACTTAGAGCTCTTTAATTCGTAATAATAATTTTCATCTAAGTGGTATTTAATTTACACAGAGTGGGGGGTCAACGTTTATTTTTCGTGATATTATATATAATGACCACTTGCAAATACGGATGACGTTTTGGGATTTACAACGACAACCATGACATCCCCACAACCACACAATATTTTATTTGTAACCAATATGATCGGGACAAATAATATGATCCGGAAAATCAATTCAAATATTTTATTTGCTATACCTGACTTATGTGTGTGAGTGAAGTAAAAATGAAATACGTAAGTAAAAGTGTAAAACATAAAATCGGATGCTATATAAATTCAGATACTCGTATAGTAAATAATTATTTTCTTACATTTATCATTTATGTTGTCCACTTGTCCTTATATTGTTCACGCCAATCACGTGTATATGCAGATATGTGAGTCAACATGGGTTGATCCAAGCGGTAATTGATTCATTCTTAAGGACGAGGTTCCGGGTTCGAATCCCCGCTTGAGTGTGCGTGTGTAAAAAAAAAATGTAGATATGTGTGTACAAAATGGTAGAATTTTAATGCATATTAAAAGGGAGAGTGAAATTAATGGAATAAAAATTGAATTTATGATTTTAGGGGATGAAAAATAAAATTTATAATTTCTAAGAGGTACTATTGATTTAAAAAAAATTAAAATATATAATATACGAGCTAGATAATTAATTAGGGGGCTTAACACATTCTGATTATTTGATATATCATGTAACGGGGTTGAGTATGTACGACAACTGACAAACTTAGGGTTGTTAGAGATAATATTAATTAATCAATTCCCAATGCATAATTAATTAATTAATTAATTAATTTAGTCTTAATTAATTCTGTTACGTGTAAATGTGTATGCTACGTCGCAAAGAAGAAGCTCTCTGTTCCAAACAAATAATTTACGAAACCGATTATTATATCTGAGGGGCCATAAAGTTCCACGACTTTTTCTCATTTCAATGTTTTTAAGGCAAAAATCTTTAAAAAAAAAAAGGACGTTACTCTTTATCAACTATATTTGTTCACTAAAAAAAGGAAAAATATATTTGTTCACTATTTAAGTTGGAGAAATCTTATTACTTGGATCAAGATATATCAGAGTAAAACCAAATATAGAAATTTAAACGCAATTAAATTCATGATAGAGCTACTATATTCTTGACTACGCATGACACTTTCAGAGAAAACTATCATTTATATTATACTAGCGTACACCCCGTGCTTTGCACGGTATTTACATAAAAATTACAATATATAAGTTATATTATTATGTATTACTTGTAAATATCATAATCTAAGCTAAAGCAGTATATATTTAAAAATGACATTAAAGATGTCCGATGAAAAATATTTTTAAAATGATAAGATTTATAAATAATTATAAATTTTGATAAACAATGAAATTGTTTTAAAAACTTTCATAAAAAACATTAGATTTGACCAGATTACAATCCTGATAAAAATAAGAAGTTGAAAAAATTACAAAATAAATAATAGATAACATCCAGAAAAATATGAAGCAAAATAAATGTAATTGAAAAGTTATATTAATCCTAAAAATATAAAAATTATATGAAAGTATAACATATTCTCTCGATTTGAGAAAATTAAATTAATTAATAATAATAATAAAATACTCAATAATTAAGAAAATAAGGTAAAAGAATCAAAAATAATAATAAAATAAAAGACAAATAAATTTTTTTATCAATAAACATAGTTATAGTAAGTATTGAAACTATAAAACAAATTTATTTAGTGTAAACAAAAAATACAATAAAATAAATAGAAAATATAATAAAATTTTAAAGTTCATTTAAATTTGAAAGTTTGGCAATAAAATATTTTCATTCAATTAAAAAGTACAAAATTATTTGATAATGAACTATTACAAGTAAAAAGATGGTGTAAAATAAAATAAATACAAAATAATAAAAATGACAATAATATCAAATATTGATAACAAATCTAAATAAAATAAATGAAATTAAAAGATAAAAATTAAACATTAATTTTAGTTATTGATAAAAAAAATCTAAAAAGTAAAAGAAAATTGCAATTAAAAAAAGAAGGAAAAAAAAGATAGTAAAACTATTTCTGAAATTTTTTCATTCAATTAGAAGGACAAAATTGATTGATAATGAACAAATATAAAATAAAAGGATGGTGTAAATAATATAAATTAAAAGTAATAAAAAAAGAAAAAACTTTAATTTATTATAACAAATACATATAGTGTAAATGAAAATTATAATAAAATAAAATAAACAAAGGATACAATCAAAACTTAAAGCTCATTTAAATTTGAATATTATGAAAAAAAATTCATTCAAAAAAAAAGGATTGATAATAAACAAATACAAAATAAAAAGATGGTGTAAAATCAACTAAATCAAAAGTAATCACATATGCAAATATATAAAAATAAAAATAATAAATCTTCAAAAGAGAAAAATAAAATAATATAAATTAAAAGTAATACAAAGAAAAAAATAAATCATAAACGTTAGTTTATTATAATAAATACATAAAGTGTAACTGAAATTATAATAAAACAAAATTTAAAAAAAATACAATCAAAACTTAAAGCTCATTTAAATTTGAATATTATGAAAAAAAATTATATTAAAAAAAAGATTAATAATGAACAAATACAAAATAAAAAGATGGTGTAAAATCAACTAAATCAAAATTAATCACATATGCAAATATATAAATAAAATAAAATAAATCTTCAAAAGAGAAAAATAAAATAATAATTTGTACAAATACTTACATGTTAATGGAACACCTCAACTTTTCTCATAGAAATTGTTGAATATAAAGAAAACTAAAAACCCTAATCTGAGAAAAAAGAAAATAAAAATCAGATTAGAACTTATGAAAGTTACATCAAATGTAATATTTATATCTCTAGTTGTTATTAAAAGTTTAAATTTGAATTTGAATTTCAAAAGCAATGACACTTTATGGAAATTAAATCCTCTATAATTGTGTACTAATATAATTAAGGATTTTTGTACAAATTTATCCATGATTTATGGAATTCGCCATTAAACTTCATTCCATATAATTTTAAATATACATTAAGAAAATACTCAATTGATATATTTATTAATTAAAAATAACTTAAAATTTTAAGAATTCACCATTTAGTTAAATTGCATTTTTTGGATCAAACACATTAAATATTATAGTATAGATAGATAACGTCCACCTATAAATATTTATTGAATTTTTAATATCAGATTTATAAATAATATAAATCCATGAATTTTTTATTAAAATTAAAATATTTCAAAAAAGAGAAATAAATATTAAATTTTATGAGTTTTATTTGAGTTTTGAGTGTTGATATTAATAGCATGAGTTGCATTTGAATTTAAATTAACATACATTTTTCTAAATTTATGCATTCAAAATAAATTTTACCATAAGTTGATAGTTTAAATTGAGGATAACTTCCAAAATTCAAGGGACATATAAAATTGCTAAATAAATAAATAAATTTATTATCCATCAACCAATCACAACTTTTAGTGTTAATTAAAATTTTCAAAAAAACCACAAAATTGTATTCAATCAAAGTTGGTTCAATTGGTTCAATTGGGTCAAACACACTCTTCCTATATATTATAGTACTAATATATATCACGTGCTATGCACGGAGTGATCAATTCCAAATAAAGACTTTTTCTTTTTTGACAACCAGCCAAAGAGGCCAAAGCTAACTAGCCTCTCTAGTAATAACGTCCGCAACAAAGGACGGACAATCCGACGACCCAACACAAGCAAACGTCGCATTACGAGCTAAAAGATGGACAACTTCATTTGCTCCACGTCGAGTGAACGAGAACCGAATGTCACTAAAGCCCGAACTAAGCAGCCGCACATCAGCGATAAGATGGCCAACCTCTGAAAGATCTTCATCAGCATCCAAAATACGATTCACCACGTTTAAGCAGTCCCCTTCGACAATTACGTAGTTCCAACCAAAATCCCGGGCCAGACTCACTGCCGCCACCGCGGCCATGGCTTCTGCAACTAAGGGATCAACACAGTTCCAAATCTTATTAGTCTCCCACCCAAGGCAGTTGCCTACATCATCTCTAGCAATAATACCAATACCAACGGAATGATCCCGCGAGAAAACAACCCCATCGTAATTCAACTTGATCCATCCCTCCGCGGGTTTACTCCACCTACAGCCCTTCGGAATCCGCTGTTGAAGTTATAACTCTTCATCAATGGTGATGCGATACAACATATTTCATTTCGCCAACTCAACTAACGCTGTCAGTGAAACAACTACACCATCTTCCCGCAAGCTGTTGTGATAATTCCACAAGGACCACATGAGAACCGCAATGTTTTCTCTCACATCCACCTGCTATAACTTCATCACTTCCAAAATCGAACCTACTTCGGACCCCTGGAGTTGAACAACAACGTTCCAAGGGACGTCCGAGAGCCTCCATACATGTTGTACCCAATCGCAGCCAAAAATAACATGGACAACATCTTCATTCAACGCATTGCAGTGGATACAAGTTACATTACTCACACAATGCCTCTTCTGCAAATTGACCACTGTGGGCATGATGTTATGCACATATCTCCATAAGAAGTGTCTCACCCTCGGGTGAGCTCGCAGTTTCCACACCTCGTTCCACTCAACTTCAACGAAGCCAGATTGTGAAGATCCACCATCTTGGATCTCAAGATCATAGGCTAAGTGATAGGCACTCTTCACTGTATAGCGTCCATTTTTACTGAAGTGCCAAACCAATTCATCATCTCTCGGAACCGACCCCAAAGGAATGCAAAGGATATCAGTCACATCCCTTTCAACAAACACCGAACGAATTAACTCCTCATTCCAACTCATGATCCCCTGGACCATCAAGTTTGCCACAACCACTGGAGTTGCTGAATTCTCCTATCTCATGAGGGGTTTAAAGCCCCTCGCCTTGGGAATCCACTTGTCACTCCAAATGTTAATCGTCTTACCATCGCCAACTCTCCACCTGACTCCAGCCATCAAAAGATACCGAGCACTCAACAAGCTCCTCCAAGAGTAAGATGGGGTTCTCCCCAACGATGCATGCCAAATATCAGTATGGGGAAAATATTTGGCTTTGAGTAAATGTCCAAGGAGGTTTTCCGGGTGCTTAATGACCCGCCAAAGCTGCTTAGCCAGCATAGCATTGTTGAAAGCCTTAAACCTCCAAAATCCCATCCCACCTCTACTCTTACTCAATCTCATTTTCTCCCACGCCATCCAATGCATCTTTTCTCTCCACCATTGTTCCACCAAAAGCTATAAATAGTGGAATCTATATCATGGAAAAGATTGTCCGAGAGTCTAAAGCAGTTCATCGCATACGTTGGGATGGCCTGAAGAACGGCCTTAATCAGCACCTCTTTGCCTGCTTTGGAAAGAAACTTCTCAGAGTACCCCTGGATACGTTTCCGAATCTTATCAAGGATTCCTCCAAACATGGCCTTACGCGATCTTCCAATTACTGACGGTAAACCAAGATAGAGATCCAAACGATCCACTCGCTTCACTCCCAACAACTCAGCTAACCCGTTCTGCATCTCCATACTTACATTCTTACTAAACACAACTGAGGACTTCTGGAGGTTAATTGTTTGTCCCGAAATATTCTCATACCGCTCCAGCACATCTTTAATGCAAAACACTGTATCCAAATCTGCTTTCCCACAGACTAACGTATCATATGCAAAAAGCAAGTGCGATATCGAAGGGGCTCTATTGCAGATCCGTATCCCTTCCAACCTACCTCTCTGCTCTTCCACTTGAAAAAAAAGCGGACAACACTTCTGCACACAAGAGAAAGAGATAAGGGCAGAGGGGATCGCCCTGACGAAGACCCCTCTCCGGAATCACCGAACCAAACTCACAATCATCAAGCAAAAAGGAATAAGAGACAGTGGAAATACACATCATGATACGAGAAATGAAAACAGAAGGGAAACCTAACCTGACCAAGAGTCGTTCGAGGAACCGCCATTCAACGCGATCGTAAGCTTTGCTCATATCGAGCTTCAGGTTAAAGTAACCGTCATTTCCTGAACACCTGCTCTTTAAGAAATGATTTACCTCAAAGGCCACCAGAACATTATTAGAAATAAAGCGACCAGACATGAAAACAGATTGAAACGGGGAAATAATGGAGCTAAGAAGAGGTTTGATACGATTACCTAACACTTTAGAAGTTAACTTATAAACAACATTGCAAAGACTAATAGGTCTGAATTGAGTGATAAGGTTAGGAGATTTATACTTAGGAATCAGCGCAATGTGAGTAAAGTTGAGCTTTTTATCAAATCGACCAAAATTTAGGAAATCCAAAACGCAAGCAACCACATCTCTACCCACAATATCCCAATAGTGCTAGAAAAAATAAGGGGGAAGGCCATCCGGGCCCGGGGATTTAAGGGGATACATAGACTTTAAAGCACAAGTTACCTCCGAGACCGTGAATTGGGAGAGGAGACTATTACACATATCATCACTAACCCGCCTTGAGAAGCAAGAAAGCCCGCGATCCAACTCCTCATCAGTGCACTTATTCGAAGTGAATAAATCGCCAAAGTAGCGCTCCACTATCTTTTGAATATCTTCAGAGCTGGTTCGTTTCACCCCGGCTTCATCAAAAAGAGACTCAATATGATTATTCTTTTGCCGTTGTTTCGCTTTGGAATGGAAGAACTGGGTGTTTCGGTCTCCTTCTCTGAGCTAATGAGATTTAGCTCGCTGTTTCCAAGCGATCTCCTCGTTGATCACCACATTTTCTATTTTTCCTTAACACTCTGAATCTCGCTTTTAACTTCAGCAGTAATGGTCTGATATTGGAGAAAAATAAGGCATTTCTCCAGCTTTTCAATATCAATATCGCCTCTTCTTTTTAAAGATCTCCTCCAGTTAATTAAGCCAACTTTACAGCATTCGGCGCTAGCAAGCACTGTTCCAGCGGCGGAACCCGACGACAAACCCTCCCAAGAATCAGCAATGATCTTCCTACAATCATCAGTCCTAGCCCAATGGGCTTCAAACCGGAAGGGGCGGACCTTATTCAGCTGTTTCTATTTCGGCTTCTGGAGAACCGCTAAGATAGGTAAGTGGTCGGAACAAGATGCCTATAGATGTTTTACAACAGCTTGCGGGAACAACTTTTTTCAAGAATCCGACGCCACAGAACGATCAAGGCGTTCTCTCAAAGTATGCGGTATCTCACTATTCCGCAACCAAGTGAATTGTGAGCCCCCCGAGAACCCAAGGTCAGTGAGTCCCGTGTCATTTAGTGCTATAGCAAAATTCTACATGAAACCTAACGACCGAAGTTTACCCCCTTCTTTTTCTCCATTATGGAGAATTTCATTGAAATCTCCCGACACTAGCCAAGACAAAGAATCATGACGAGACAGAGCTCGAATTAAGTTCCACGACAACTTCTTGTTCTTCCATTCCTGGTAACTATAGAATCCCGTGAACCTCCACGGTCCTGAACTACCAACTTCTTCGACTACAACATTAATATGATTTGCAGAGTAACTAAGCAACGTTACCCCCGCATCTTTCTTCCATAACATCACCAAACCACCACTTCTACCAGCAGCATCAACAACTATATCGAACAAATCAAACATAGATTTAAGAGTCTCTATCCTTCTTTGCTTGCATCTTGTCTCACAAAGGAAGATAATCGAGGGGTTATGCTCCCTGATAAGGGAACGGAGGCTATGAACTCGCCAGGGACCCCCCGAGCCCTAGCAGTTCCAACTGTGGCAACTCATTGTGATCGGCGGAGCTACGCCGCGACATCCGCCATTGTATTAGTAATGTCCGAGAGGGGACAACTATGGGAAGAGGAATCAGATGGGGAAGAGGTCTGAGTGGTGGTAGGAACAAGTTCGAGAGGGTGAGAGACTAGATTAGAGAGGAGAGGTTTTTTGCTTTTAAATTTACGAGGTTTTTTGGGATTACTGGAGGGAGGTTCAGGAAGACTCAATTGAAGGGGAATATTAATGAGATTGGCATCCCAAAAGTTGGGGGGATGGCAAGAATTTGGTGGTGAAGGGAGCTCGACCCCGAGGAGAGAGGGATCTGTTTGAGAGTATCAGATTGGGTGTAGAGAGAACTGGACTTACGGTGTTGTTTTTCAGGGCTAGGGAAATTTGAAAGAGGTCTGGGGCTGGAGAATTTCATAGAGAATGGTTCATTTACGAGTTGGGAAAGTTGAGCTAGAGGAATGAGAGAAGTGGGAGGATTTGAGATAGGGTTTGTTGGACTTAATGCAGGCGAAATATGATCAGTTTTTGTAACACCCCGACTTTTCGGACCTCCAGGTACGACGACATGTGTGAGTTTAATTCAGTAATTATGTGAATTATGTGCTTAACATGCTACGTGTCAACATGAATTTAATTTCATTAAGTGCATTTAGAATTTATTAATCGTTCTTAAGCTCAATTGCTCAATATTTACTAAATTAGGATACCTAATTTAATTAGGGTGCTTTAGCCCTCGTGGCTATTTGAGCTCGGGAATTCGAATTTGAATTCCGACCCCTTCATTTAATCCGTTTCAGTGATTCGGATTTTATGAATTAACTTATTTAATTTCTTAAGCCATTTGATAGCCCTACCGTTTTAAAATCCGATCCTTTCGGACCGGAGTTTTGACCCTACCCATTTTTTGATCCGACCCGGCTTTTATAGCCAAATTTCCCACTTCCCTCTTCATTCTTGGACTAGGCAAAGGAAGAAGAAGAAAATAAAAGAAGGAAAACCCCTATTCTTGGCCAAGCTTTGAGCTCGAGCTTCCCGACTTCTCGGCCGATCAATCAACGATCCAAGGTAAGATTTGTACTCCTCTCACTACATGTTTTCTTGTGTTGCCCCTCGTGTATGTGATTCGTTGCCTAAGTGTTTAATTGGGGAAGATGATGAATAGTGTATAGGATCGGGGATTTGGGTGTTCGGGCTCGTTGAGGGCCATTACTTGCAAATATGTGATACATATGATGTATTTTTGGTGTATTATTTTATTGGATTGTGGTTTGGGGTGTTTTGGGACCCCTCCCCATTGAACCCCCTGTTGTTTGCTGCTATTTTTTGGACCAGGTGACCCCGCACGGCCGTGCGGAATCTCATTTCATTCCCCGCACGGCCGCGCGCTATTCTCGAGTTGGGAAATTTTATTTCCTGCACCGCACGTGCAGCTTTTAAGGCCAAACTTCGCACGGCCGTGCAGACTTCATTTGTACTTGATTTTGGCTGAAAGTTTAACCAAAGTTACCTATTTGATTCTAGAAAATTCTCCAATTAATTTCACCTCAAAATTCTTTCTAGATTTTGAGATATAGCCCTCGGAAAATTGTGTCGCCATTTCGCCGACAAACTGCGTTCGTCCAACTTCGTGCCTTCGCCATTTTCACCTCGCTTTGAAACACAATTCGTACCACCTTCCATTTTAAAGTTCTATGTGTCTACTTTCATTTAAAAGAAGAAAAACTCAAATT
>JBBMKE010000008.1:8265857-8276409 GCA_037834125.1 Lippia alba
AACCAACCAATCAAATAATTTTTAAAGAATAAAAAAATTCAAAAAAACCACAAAATTCCATTCAGTCAAAATCGACATATTTTGGTCAAAATACACCCTTCCTATATATTATAGTATAGATATAGATGTTGGTAGCTTTAAATGACAAACCAACAAGGCAACAATTACAAATAATGATTCCAAATATTGGACTTGGACCTTAATTCATGGAAGACTCTACCATTGACATATTCATAATTGACTTCAATAATTAATTTTGACCCCAAAAAAAAGACTTCAAGAATTAATGAAGCTTCTGGGTAATTAGAGAGCTTGATTAGGGATTGTCATAAAACCCTTTTTCCATATTCAAGTTTTTCCACTTTATCCATCAAACTTTGCTTTTATTTTTGTAAAATATGCAAATTATGAAATAAATATGTGAAAATAAGCGAATTTGAGCGGTAAATTTTAATCTCCACGAAATGAACCTTTACAAAATTCAGAATGCTAGGTCGAAATCACTTCAAAACTCCTTTGAAATTCTTTCCCATGCTTTGTAAAGTTTGTAATTATTTGACCTCTACAATTTTTTGGACCATAACTTTACATGATTTCAATTTCATGGGGTTTGGCTACATCATTTGTCAAATCAATTACTATTTCTTATCTAATTTGCCAACATATCTTCACGTATCTATAATCTTATGGAATTTGACTATATTCTTGATCAAATTAATTATTAATTTTTATACAAATAATTAGAATTTTTTTATTGAATATTATCCGATATCGATTAAATTATTTAATTATCAAACGGTATAATTTTCTAAAAAATTATATTTATGTCCGGACAACCCGATAAAATGAAAAAATATCCGTAGTTTTTCATAGATCCAAATTCCAAACATTTTAGAGTCACGAGAAAAAATCACTTTTATCTTCAATTAGATATATATTTGGATCATGATATATCATCTTTGAGCACTAACTTTTGCTTCCACTTTGACAGAAACATAAAATATGATAAAATTATAATCATAGTTGGTACCTTTAGGCCTCAGCATCCCACTTGTACAATATAATAGTTCACAAATTCAATAATGCGTAACCTTGATTATAATTTTTTTTGAGTTTATGGATTAAGTTCACATTAATGTACAAAATTTTGTCATATTATATCATGTTTAATATTATATTCAATAATTCTTATATTATTAAAAAAAAATCATATCATCATATTTATATTAGAGGGACATTTTTTTGGTGGAAATATTATATCATGTTTATGGTCGAGCATGAACGTGAGAAGTTCACAATCATTGGTATTGAGGTTTTTTGCCTTAAGAAACGAGTCCACTTAAGTAGGATAATGGTGGTGGGCAATGTGTTCAAAAAAGTTAAAGTTTGACCTTTATCTATAATTTGAATTTTTTTTAGTTTCTAATTCCGAAAGTTAAGACTAAAATAATTTTTACCTTTTGCCCTCCAATTATAGAAACGTTGAAATTCTTGAGTACTAAAACGTGCACTAGCCATAATTAAGTCAAGGATCGAAATTTTAATCATACCATAACCGATCCTCTATAGATAAATACGATGATACAAATAAGATATGATTATTCGATGATAATTCGCACTATAAATAAAGAAGAAAAAAAGATTTTTTACCACTCAAACTTTGTATCATTCTTTTTAGCTAAAAAACATAACACGTGACATGTGATGTCTATAAAAGGTAGAAATCAATTGTATTTTTACCAAAATTATCAAAAAAATTTGTATGGTAGTATGTGATGGGACTAAAATCATACTCGCATCTCAACTATACATATGTCACAATCAGAAGAACCCCTTTGTAGCATTGGAAGCTCTCAGACTTAACGGTCGAGGAAGACGGGTTCATGAGACAATCTCTGCCACCTTATAGGACCCCTCGCCAGACCCGCTCGTCGCATGAGATCTTAACCCTCGTTGCTACATCTCTATAAGAACATCTCCTGTGGAATATCGACCCTCGATGCTTGAACGCTGGACGGTTCACCATCCCTACTCCCTGTCACATAGGCTAATCCCGAGCGTCACCCCGCTCGATGGTTCAGAGGCAACTTTTTCAACACTCGAGGGAATAATCCCTTAACCGCCGCTGACACCACTGACACGCATAACCGCCTATGATTAGGCCTGACACATGCACGTCGCTTTCGAGTCCTTATGTCCCGCCATGTGTCTAGGGCAACACACTTCAGGACCACATGGGCAATTTTACCAAATACCCCTCATCCTCAACCTATAAATACGAGGAATTCACGCACACATTCCTCAAGCCATTTCTTCTTCAACAAGACACACACATTGATTTAACTGGAAAACCCATAACTGCATCTTTAAGCTTTCTCTACTGCTTCATATCCTTTCATTCTTTATCGCATTTTCAGGTGTTACCCTAGCTGGTAGAATTCATGTTCCCCAGTTCCTGAGGCTCTAGCCTGTGATGGCCTTCCCCATTACAAATATTAAATGTTTGGTGCTTGATTCTCCATAACTCAATTTCGACACCATCAGTATGTATTTTTTATCATTCAAATTTTGCGCCTTTTTGCAATTTACCATTCCCGCAAACTTTCATCGCAAATCTAATAATACTAATAAAAAAAAATATTGGATTGTAATATGTTAGAAATGCAAAGTTTAAATAGCGGTTTACAACAAAAAATTGTGAGAATGACAAAATTATAGGAATAAATATTTTCTTACCATTCGAACTATGTCAATTTTTACACTTTGTCATCTGAACTTATTTTCGCTGCAAATCGTCATCTCATATACACGATTTTTACAAAATTACCATCTCACTTATATAATTTTTACAAAATGGCATCTCATCTAAACGATTTTTACAAAATCGTCACTCCCATCCAATTTTAAGTGGTTTTCAATATCTGAATACCCCATAATGTGCATGTGTTTTTAATAAGGATAAATTAATCTTTCCATTATTTTAGTCATTGTCTAACAAATTAGAGTTCCATAATTTGGATATTAGACCTAAAAATTTCTTAAAATTTTATTCTCTCAAGACCGTCAAAAGTAATAATCCTTAAGATTTTTAGAATTATTTGATACATCTGCATTTTTTTAAACGATTTGATCCGTTATTCTACTCTTTTCATTCTTTTTTCACTTTTTTCCTTCAAATCGGAGGTATTAATACATAAAAAAATGAGTTCATTTATTATGTTTATTAATTTATTATATCCATTATAGAGAATTTGATGATGTGAAAGGTTATGGACCACAGTCTGCATAAGTGAAATAAAAAATTTCTCCAAAAATAAATAATAAAAAATAAAAAAATTTCCAAACTAGAATGTAGGTGAATTTCTAATTTTAGTGTAATTTTTTTTGTATATTGTAATTTTTGTGTGTATTTTTTTTATATTTTAACTTTGGGATAATCCTCTTTTCAAAAAGAAGAATCACTGTGGTGAACGGTGATTCCGCTTTTTCAAAAAGAGAATTTAATACAAAATTTTAATTAGTTATATGTATTACAATTTTGTATTAAATCCTCTTTTTGAAAAAGCGGAATCACTGTTCACAGGATTACCCCAAAGTTAAAATATAAAAAAAATACACACCAAAATTACAATATAAAAAGAAAAACACACGAAAATTAGAAAAAAATCCTAGAATGTATCCGATAAAATAGTTTATTTCTTAAACCTTTAACGTATCCAATCAATTAATTTGTAATTATATATATCTTTTTCAACACATTATCTCAAAATCAAGCGATCAGAAGATTGAAAATGTCTTCTATTATATTAAAATCTTAAAGAATGACAAAAATAATAAAAAGATAATTTATTTTTATTGAAATTATGTGCACATTGAGTGGGGAGTATTTAGACACCGAAAAATCACTTAAAATCCGTAAAATTACTCAAAATTGGAAAGAAATAGCGGTTTGCAATGAAAATAAGTTTGGATAACAAAATAAAAAAATAGACATAATTCAGATGATAAAAAATACTTATTCCTAAATTATTAAAAGAGGTAAATTTCTAATGACAATTTTTTTTTAAATTTTTTTTAAAGAGTCGGACGTCAAAATCGTCTAATCATTTGTCACTCCATTAGATTCCGGTAAGCTTTACTCCATCGAAAACGATTAGACATAACTTAAAGTCACTTTACACAAATCATAGTCTTTGTTTATAATGATTTTCACAATCTTCGTTTATCTCTACATGAATAATGTAACCTTAAGCCAATGCTTGTAATTTTTGAAATAAGGACTAAATTGTAATTACACTTATTGAAGTATTTTTCTTTTCTTGTCCCGAAAACCAGCTTTAAGGACGTAGGATTATTATCGAGGTCCCAACTTCCTTATATTCAATATTATGTGAACTAGTGAATGTACATTGATGACAAAAGAAATCTTTGATTCTTTTGGATAATTCAGCGAAGAAATAGCTCCCCTTCACACAAAGAAGATGAGAGAAAAGTGGTCCATGTTCAAGAAAAGCAATCAAATCTCTCAAGTTACGAAAAACTCAAACTAATTTGTTTGGACAGTTTAATAACATATGAAGTACACTACTTTTATGATTCTTCAAAATTTCCTTTAACAAACACATGAATAGAAACCTCAATTACCTCATGATGCTTATTATATACATAGGTGCTGGGAACTGGGAAGACATCGACACGAGGCGAGACGAGACGGCTAGCTAAAGGCCTAGACATTTTTTGTCTGCCAGTTTTGAGTTCAACTCTTCCAAGGAAGGCACCTTGCCGCCGGCTTTCACGATTTGATTCCACCACGCCTTGATCTCGTCCTGCGAAAACAAGAGCGCGTGGAGTAAGTCGGATGAGTAAAATTGCTGTAGGTGAGGTTAAGAATAATGAAGTCATTTGTTGCTCTTGATTATGCAAACATAGAGGGGTGGTTAGTGTAATTTTGAAAGATCAAGGGCAACCATGCGCAATGAACCGCCCAACACATATATAAAAGGGACATACTCCGAGTCTTGAGAAATTACAAAAACTACTATCGTCAAAGATTCACATTACATCTGCATCCATCCATTCATAATGATGATTTTATGTATATAAGAATACCATATTTTGCCTTCGATACTTACTGATCGACATAGACTTGAAATACATGACTAATGGTAGATGTTAAGTTGAATATTAGAGTATGTCTGGGAAGCTTTTCAAACGAAGTCGTTATTGTAATTAGGCCAAACCTTAGGATATGCGAGTGTAATTATCAGAAGAAAGAAAAAACACTAACCTCAAGAAAATCATTGTTGGAAACATATTGACTCCCGACTGATGATTTGATCCCTCCAACATCGACTAAGATAGATTTCTTGGAGTTGCAACCGTCATTACCGATTGTATCTCCTGTTCATTCATCACCAAAAAGAAACGGCACACGACAAAAATTATTACAAACTTACAAAATCTAAACTTCATACTTCGATGGAAATAACGAACGTACCCGCTATGCAAGCAACATGGTAACCAGTCCAACCTAGTCCTGTTTCCATCTTTCCAAGCCGCAACCGCACGAAAAAACCATTTAAATGTGACAAAGAGACATCGGAATTCATCCATCTGCAAAAATAAATATGATGACATATACTAAAGGATAAAAAAACTACAAATGAAAATGAAGCATTTCCCACCTTAAAATATCAGAACGAGACAGACGCAGTCTCCTTATTGCATCAAATGTCTCTTCCTTTGCAACTGTAACAGGATTGCAAAACGGAGAATTATGTCTTTTTTTCAAAGAATTATTCGGATTCGAGACAATACTTGTTTGGAATTCATTAGAAGTCGAAAATTGTTTTCTTGAACTGTCCTTCAAAGGACAAGAAACCGCCCAATGATCAAACTGAAAGCATCTCATGCACAAACGAGGTGAATCTTCCACCCTCTCAAAAGAACTGATTTTCAATATCAGATCCTCGAGCTCAGTTTCCGTCAACTGAGGGCATTTTCGCAAATCATGGCCACTCCCCCCACAAAAGAAGCATATCACCACGCATGCTGAAGACGGTTGTCTCTTTTCTGATGGATGTATGATGTGCCTGAGCGCATCCAATCTCTTTGCAAACACAGATGCCATTGCCTTTGACCTTCTTGATCCCTCGCCGAGTTGAACGGGGCTCGGTTTACGAGTTGACTCAGTTGCATGAATGTCATCTTCAGCAGAATCATGCTCAGAAGTCTTGTGATCAATAGAGAAAAAACCCATTTCCTGATTACCAAGATTACCCTTCGGGCTTCGGCTGGAGCTCTCATGTACTTCTGTTTTTGTGCAAAATCGAGTTATCCACAAACTGGACGGAGAGTTACATTTTTCAGGCATAACATCTTTCAATAAAGAATTGGATGGGCTTACTTCTTCATCAGGTAGTATAATCTGCTTGCCAAAGTTCTCCCTGTTCTCGCGACCTGGAATACTTGGTTTTTTCTCAGACCACATAAGTTTTTTGGTCACACCATTATTATCTACTCTGTTCTCTGGCATTTTCTTATATAAGGACTGAAAAACAGTTTGAAACCCCGTGTTTTGGCCTTCTTGATGATTACTAACACAAAGATTATCAGGATGAGCTAAGGCGAGAGTGAGGGAAGTAGACTTCAAGTCTTCTTTATTAGAATCCAAGACACCCTTCACCATATTCGACATCCAATTCATAAATGAGCTATCATTTTGTTGAATTTTCCTTTTTGCCCTCTTGCTTCCCGAAGCATGTTCTCGATCGTAACTTCGTTTCTTCATGCCTTTTGAGAATAACGAGGCACTATTACAACTCTCCGCACTCTCATGGCTGTCGTCCTCGTCATTTGACGTTTTACCCTTCTCTCCATGCAAATGAGCCAAATCATTTTCAGCACAAGACTCTAGCTTCACCAAAGGTAGGGCAGGAGTAGAAATGGGAATATTAGATTTGTTCTCATGAGATGCTGATGTCACCTCATCGTCTGGCTCAGGCTTGAATTGCAGATTAGGGAGAGAACAAATGAGACCTTCGGAGAGTTTTGCTACATGGGGTTCCGAACGAATGGGAAGAGCTAAGCTCATGATATTGCTGCTATTAGCATTAATCTTGAAAGCTTTATTCTCGGTGCTTTGAGTTCTTCTGAATAGCTTGCTACATATCTGCCAGTTTATTGTCACGTCGGGCTTACTCTCCTTTGTAAATATATCCCGTGCTGCACAAAACCAACAGCCTGAGTAAACGCTAAAATATCCAATCGAGTTTGAATCCTAATGCTTGTCTATATCTGGACAAAGCACATGAAACATGGAGAAAGGGAGGTATATAGAATATGCAATGATTTCAAAGTAGGGCGTGTTCGAGAGAACTTGTGCTTCGGGGGAAGCTGAAGCAGAAGCGAAGTTGCAAAAAGTTGTAGTAGTAAAAGTTGGGTGTACTTGGAGAAAAAGAACCTTAAAGCAAAAAAAGCACCCCCTAAAGGTGCTTCTGATTTATTTTAGCTTATTTTAAGCAGAAGCAGCAATGCAAAAATATATGTTTCTCCACTGGAAGATAATTACAGTGATACCCCAAGGTTGTCCCAATTACACAACCTTCCCCTGAGGTTTGAGGAATTACAAAACTTCCCCGTCAAAGAATGATCAATAATTTTTTATGGTACCATCTCTAATATCTTAATATAAATATGCTTACCAGTCGATATTTAATTTTAAATTCATGACTATAATAACATGCATTAGGCAAAACCTTTGATATGCCTTGGGAAGTTTTTGTAATTTCTCGAACTTCAAGAAGAAGTTTGCGTAATTAAACCAAACTTCAGGCAGGGACGGAGCCAGAAGTTGAGGTGAGGGGGGGAGAAAATTCATAATATCAAAAATATAAATAATATTATTTTTAAGAGTGGTGAAACAGTAATTTATTATTAAATAAAAAGGGTAAAATCTATACCTAGGGGGGAAATTTCTAAAATAAGGGGGACAAAAATAAAAATTTTCTAAAATAGATAGATAATAAACAAAAATTTTAAAATTTTAGGGGGGGCGAAAATTAAAAATAAGAGGGATAAAATAAATTTTTTCTAAAATACATAGATAAAAAATGAAAATTTTCAAAATTTAGGGGGGGCGGGGGCCACCCCCAGCCCCCCCTGTGGCTCCGTCACTGACTTCAGGGTATGCCAGTGTAACTATCCGTTCTGCATTTTATTAAGCTAAACAAGTTTTTTGTAAGAGTTTGCAAACGCTTCAATATTGTAGAACTTTACCAGAATTTCTTTTGCTGCATTCAGCAACATCAGCAACTTCGACATTCATCGAACTACACAAATCCACCTTCCCATTTCCATCCTTTTGTATATCATCACTATTGCCCAATCCTTCTGCCATCTTGCCATCATTCCCGGCTAAATAACCATTCAAAAGTTCTCCATTAAAATGAACACCTAATCGGGACAAAAACAACAAAAAACCAACCAACAATGCAAGAAAAATATCTCACAGCTCGAAGTGGCACCAATCATCTTGTCATCTTCAATGGGTGGAATACTCAGCAAAGTTGAGGGATCCTTGATGGCAGTGTCCACATTCCAGATGAGAAAAGGTTTGTTCTCAGCAAAACTAGAACCGGCACATTTGAGACTCAAACCGTTGTGTGGAGACCAAACTAATTCAGACAGGGGATCAGAAGCTGCATAGGCAATGTCCACTCTCGATTGTGCATTTACACCTGCACCTGAGCTACACCGATTTATTGAACTACGGCTCGATCCTAAAGCAAGTCCTAAATCAATGTCCTCATCAGCTATATTCATCATCAGCAACGTTTATGATCACCATGAATCCTGAAATTCGCAAGTAACGCTCCAATCAACAACTATATATAGGCGCAAACTAAAACGCTATCGAGTTCACAATGTCAAGGCGGCTCGTCCGGCACGGGCCCTATGGAGCCCGTCTAAGGCGATATCGGACTCGTATAATTCTACAGAAATTTTATAGTCTGCCCCTTTTGAAAATAAGAAAGCCCCATTTATCTTCAATCCTAAAATTTCAAAGTGCTGCAACTTTACATCAATTTAATTTGTTTCACTTTCTAGATTAAGCAATAGAAGAAATTTCAGCAATTTATACATCTTTCCCACAACACACACACACACACACATATATATACATATAAACACCTATATTTCCCAACAAAACCTAAATTTCAGGATACCCTGTTCATCAAAAAAGACTTAGATCTCTATTCTTGCATGACCCTGATCTTCTCAACAATCAGCCAAAAAAAAAAAACGATCTTTATGAGCATAACAACAATTGTTCAACAAAAAAACATAAACCCATAAAAAGTAAGACGAAAATCAAGAACCCCACATACCTCTTGTCCTCTTCAGTCCTCAAACCATTGCAGATGAAATCAAGACTCCTTTTTTAGCTGTAAAATTTCCCTCTTTTTCTCTGTTGATACGGCAAAGTTGCTGTGCCTTATCAAAGTAATACTGAAAGGACGTCAAATCAAGGCAACAAGGTACCACATTTGAAAAAGAGGACAGATACACGCACTGAGAGAGAAAACAAGAATCATTTATAACTCTGAATCTTAAAAATTGTATTGTAAAGAGACTGCAGCCCATACTGTAGTGTACAGTAACGATTTCGGAAGGGTGTTACAGGATGAAATTGATGGCTGAGAGGACGCCACGTAGACAGATGCATGCCAGAGGCCACCAAGGAGGCTAATGATAGTATACTATCAATATCTTCATACGTATTGCACCACTATTATACTTATATATAAGTATATACATATATATATGTAGCCTAATAGTTAGTAGTTTAAAAGTGGTAGACTCACAATGGTTAATGATTCTTTTTCAAAGTGTTTTCGTACGAATTTATCTGGTTACGATCCTCTGTTAGTAGGTCACTATGATGTACAGACATGGATACGGTGGTACGGATATAACACAATATAAATATAAAAATGCAAGATTTTTTTTAAATTCTCAATGTAAGTAGCGTCAGACACAACATGATACAACAAAATGATCATAGGTAAGTAGGTCATTAATAAATTTCAAAAAACTCATACTAATTAATATTTTATACAAGATTTTGTAAATCAAAAAGAATTGATGGTGTATCCTAATCTTGAAGATGGAATAATCATCCTTGCCTCTAAAATTTTGTCATTTCCTGAGTGATTTGTTTCGCTCGTTGGCAGATCATCTTGATACGTTCATCCAACTTGTTGAAGTAACACTCCGCCTCTAACTATTCTTTGAAGGCGCGAAACTCTCGATACCTTCTCCTTTCTTCCTCCTTCGAGAATGGTTCAAGGGGCTCTGGTTTCAGTCTTGAATGGAGAGGGAAATTTAAATCAATATGCGGTTGATTCAATAAAATTTGGACCGCTTACATTGCCTCTTTCAATACATCAACAATTTGATATACTAATTTATTTAATTATTGCGTTCAATTTGATATACTATCATTATATCTTATAATCGGGCTCGACTAGGACTTTGATAAATTATAAAA
>JBBMKE010000008.1:8354776-8367377 GCA_037834125.1 Lippia alba
TATATATATGTTGGAACGTGTATGTGCGCATGGACTGATTAAAATGATTGAAGATCATTTGGATTCGTGTGATCCTTTTAATTTATGTGGGAAAATTTTAGTAATCGAACATTTATGATTTTGATTCTCTTAAAATATGATTTGGTAATTTTTTTTAATTTTTAATGAACATATTCAGAGTATGGACTATGGATAAATATTTTTTAATATAGTTAATTTAATAATTTATAACATGTATTTACATAATTGGCCCTAACTAATAGTTATTAATATAATTTTTATGAGGGTATTTTAGGCGTTCAAAATTTTATATAATTCTCTTCTAGGAAGAGCCCTATTGAAATAAATATTTTTTAATGTATTTAATTTAATAATTTATAACATGTATTTATATAATTGTTCCTAACTAATAATTATTAATAGAACTATTATAAGGATATTTTAGGCGATGAATATTTTTTAAGGAACTTATATACTTTTATAATATAGATAGATAGATAGATTTAGAAAATTAGAAGTTTGTTGAAGAGCAATAAATCTAGTGTTTGGGGGGTGAAATAGGTTAAAAAAATAGATCTAGTAGTTGACCATCTAAGCATTTATTACACTTAAAAAACATCGATTTATGTACATAAGTAGTCTAGAAGCTACCGTCCTAAAACCATGTCAGGCACATGATATTGTGGTGCTCTAGTTCCACGTCAAGAAAATATAAAATATTAGTCCTAAAACCTTGTCAGGCACATGATATAATTATTTGTAATAAATAAATAAATAAAAATAATATTTTTAGGGAAATTTTTTTTATAGAGAATTCTGTTTCAAACGAATAAAAGAAGAAACATAGAAAACAATAAGAGCAAGCAACCCGAGGATTCGAAAATGAAAAAAGAAATACTAATTCCTATATAATAAGGCAATTAAAAGAAAATTTTCCTAAAATTATTTTAGTCAAAACTCAATTTTTCTATTTATTTTATCAAGATCATCAATTCTAACCGTATAAATTACCGATCTATCAATTTGTTTTTATCAAGATCACCAATTCTATCTATGTATAAATTAAAGGTCTATCGAGAACCAATCCCTCCAGGCTCTAGCTAAATTTCCCTTTAAAATTATAGGTTTTTACTGATATCTTACAAAAATAATATTTTCTCCATAATTTTATTAAAGGAATTTGATGGTCTGGACTCTGGAACAAGGGACATTTTTATAAAATTTCCCATGAGTTGAAAAAATTTTAGTTTGTTCCTCATGTTGAAATTTTTTTTAGTTTACTCCCCAAATAAGAATCAAAATTTGACTTTACCCCTCAATTTGGGCAGCAAATACGACATATTGCGATTTAGATACACGATTTGAATACGTTATTCCAGCATTTTGATGAAACTCAAGAATTGCGTATTCAAATCGTGATATCGCGTATCTAAATTACAATACGTCGTATTTGCTGCCCAAATTGGGGAGTAAAGTCAAATTTTAATTCTCATCTGGAGAGTGAATTAAAAAAATTTCGACTTAAAAAGTAAATTAATAATTAAATCCACAATTAGAGTTTTTTTTTTTATAATTTTTCGCCGGAACAATTCATTGTCTGATTGATTTTAAATTATCTTCCGGAACTTTTTGGAAATTTAACCGGCCACTCTGAAGTCTAAACCCAAAACCCCAATAATACAATGTACTCCATACTTACACAGTTTTCTTGGGAGAACTTCGAAAATCGCGTTTTCTTTGTCGACTGGGACCGATTCTGCCTTTTTCTTTTCAAATTCATTGGGTGAACCCCTATCTACACGCTTGCCAATAGAATTTAATTATTGTTAATAATTAATTTCTGGGATATTCATTTATTGCAACAACTTTACCTCCTATCCCTGATTTAGTGCTTCTTCACATGTCAGGTGTCAAATAAAGACTGGGTCATGCCCTGTTTTAGATAATATATTCTATATAATAAACAATTACCTTCTTCATAAAATAATTAGAACTAATTATAAAAAGTAAAGTTCAAGACAGACAGAATCACTGAATCAGGAAAAAACAATATTAGAGATAACCAGAAAAGTCTTCGGCCTACAGAGAAATTGACCATAAACTAACCTTTTCCCAGCATCAAAAACCAAAACGCAACCAAAAACGAGCTCCACTTCCAGAGAGAAACAATCAAACAATGGCAGACACTCCACCTCCACTCCATGATTGCCGCGTCCTAATCCCTCAACTCATCATCAA
The DNA here is from genome assembly GCA_037834125.1 of Lippia alba. Taxonomy (NCBI): domain Eukaryota; kingdom Viridiplantae; phylum Streptophyta; class Magnoliopsida; order Lamiales; family Verbenaceae; genus Lippia; species Lippia alba. The sequence continues at coordinate 8,357,015 of JBBMKE010000008.1, forward strand.
CAGACTCTACATTTTCCTCCTCGGAATCGCTCTATCCCTGTTAATCCACTACAGAGCCACCTCTATTTCCCACATCATCATCACCCAAGAATCACCCCTTCTTCCCCACATCCTCATCTTCACCGGCGAGCTCATATTCATCTTCATCTGGATTATCCAGCAGGGTTACCGATGGAGGCCCGTTTATCGCACCGTGCATCCCGAGAGGTTGCCGCCGGACGTCGAATTTCCCCGGGTCGATGTGTTTATTTGCACGGCGGACCCCGGAAAGGAGCCGTCTTTGGGGGTGATGAACACGGTTATATCGGCTATGGCGCTTGATTACCCGCCTGATAAGCTTGCTGTTTATCTCCAGGATGATGGGGGATCGTATGTGACTCTGCAGGCGATGAGGGAAGGTTGGAAGTTTGCGAAATGGTGGCTAAGATTCTGTGGGAAGTACCGGGTGAAGACGAGGGTTCCTCAGGTTTTTTTTTCGGGTGCTGATCAAAGTGTGGGTGAGGAGTTTGTCACCAGCAGCGAGTTTGTTGCGGAGAGGAAGGAGATTGAGGTTCGTTTTTGTCGGATTGGATTTCCTGCTTCATTCATCAATACGCCCGAAGTGTATTGGTGGACATTTGAGATTAGAAAAGAGAAATAATTGTGTCATAAAAGAGAATCGAAAGATTCTCTTTCCTAATTTCAAACCACTCCAATTTACTTATACTTGGCGTGTATTAGTCAATGAAATAGGAAACGGTAACAATCTGCCACGTTTTGTCGATTTTGTTGGTTTGTTGATGGGGTTTTGGTGTTGCTGTTGCAGAGGAGGTATGAGGAGTTCAAGGAGGTTCTGGAGAGGAATTCTGTGAATGCGAGTGCTTCTGTTAGTAGGGACCATCCGCCTATTATTGAGGTATAAATGGTGTTTGAAAGTTGGATGTGTTTTGGTATGATTGTTTCTTGGAGATTTGAGTTTTGTTTAGTTGGTGTTCTCCAGATTGGTTGATTTTGATGAAATTGTGTGAATGGTGTATTTTTTGTAATTGATTTGGAGTAGATATGGATTATGTGTTGATGCTGAGAAAAATGTAGTAGATTCTGATAAGATTTGATAAGCAGGTTATGAATGATGGAAATGGTGATGGGGTGGATTCGGGCCGAGAGGAGATGCCGATTCTTGTGTATGTTTCTCGGGAGAAAAGGCCGGGGCGTCCACACCATGCCAAAGCCGGAGCGATTAATGCTCTTGTAAACTGTCCCTACTCCCCTGTAGTTTTCATGTTTGTCTTCACTTAATTGTTTCTTTTAGAGCTAAACTGTGATTTGTGTGAAATTAAATTGCAGCTGAGAGTATCAGCAGTTATCAGCAATGCTCCGTATGTTCTTATACTGGACTGTGACCATTACTGCAATGATCCGACATCTGCCCGCCAAGCGATGTGCTACTATCTCGACCCTGAAATATCTCCAAAACTAGCCTTTGTTCAGTTCCCTCAGCATTTCCATAATATGAGTAAATATGATCTCTATGATGCTTCTCTGAGATACTATTGGGTATTAATCTCTCATTTCTTAGTGGATATATTGTCTTATAAGATTGGTTTTCTTTTTTTAAGAAAATTCTGTTTGGTTTATTATTAAGTTTTGTTCTGCTTTTCCGAAAACTTTCAGAGGAGATGGTTTGGCTTAGATGGAGCTGGAGGACCTTCGATAGCCGGTTGCAACTTGTACTTGAGAAAGGAGGCACTCTATGAACTCAAGAATGGTACTATTAATTCTCATGACAAACTACTTTCAACTCATGGAATATGTTTTTTTAATACATCCTTAATTGTAGATAATGATCTCAATCTTTTAAAGACGAAGTTTGGTTCGAGCAACGAGTTAATCAAATCTATAACCACCAAGAACAAACCACATTTGTCGAAAGACAGAAAACTTACTGAAACACTAGAGAAGGAGGTGCAGCTTCTAGCTTCATGTACCTACGACGACGAGTCAGAATGGGGTAAAGAGGCAAGTAGCTACCTAATGCTATTTGGATGTTAAACATTTAAGGGGGAAAGAAAAATGAAATGAGCATACATGTTTCAATTGCAGGTTGGCTTCATTTATCTTTCAGTGGTCGAAGATTATATCACAAGTGAATTTATACACTGTCGAGGTTGGATTTCCGTGTGGGTCGATCCTCCAAGGCCTAATTTCTTGGGTTCATGCATGACAAGTCTGGGTGATATGTTGGTTCAACAAGCGAGATGGTGCCTTGGCCTAATGCAGGTTTCTCTGACGAAGTATTGCGGTCTTATATACGGGCTAGGGAAATTGCCCTTTCTGCATTGCTTGTGTTATGGAGCAGGTTCCCTTGAGGCTATCGCCGTTTTTCCCTTCTATATTATAGCCATTGTTCCACAGATATGTCTACTTCATGGTATTCCTCTCTATCCCAAGGTGAGCAATAGTTAATGAAAATTTTGACTGATGGAATATTATAATTATGATCGTGTTTGAAGCTCTGACAAAATGTGAGTTAATGCTTTTAGCATAAAAAAGAAAAAAATGGAGTTCTGTTGTGCTGCTTTTGCTTAATATAGTTGGAATATTTAGTACCTTCTTAATTCAACATGATCACATCTCTCCTCTTGTTTGAAAGGTGTCGGATCCAATATTTATCGTGTACGCCTTCATTTTCGTCGCTTCTCAACTGAAACATGTGGAAGAAGTCCTGTCCTACGGACACTCATTCCGGACATCTCTGTATGAACTGAGGGCTTGGATGATGAAGTCGGCTTCAAGTTACTTGTACGCAACTTGGGGTGCAGTTATGGACAAAATCGGTATGCATCAAGCAAATTTCACACTGACAGACAAAGTGGTTGATGACGAACAAGAGAAACGTTTCCAAGAGGGTATATACGATTTCCAAGCTTCGCCCCTCGTCCTTGCTCCGATTTGCTCCTTGTACATTCTTAACTTGGCTTCCTTTATTCTTGGAATTGCTAAGATCATTTTAACTCAGAAAGGTGATGAACTCTTCACACAAATCATCATCCCTTTGTATGGTGTAGTTGTGAATTATCATTTATTGGACGGGATGTTCTTGAGGAAGGACAAGGGTCGAGTTGCCCCCTATGTTTCTCTTATTTCTGCTGCCATTGCTGCAGGTTTGTTGTGCTTTGGTTCACTTATTGTCTTGTTTTGAGCTAATAGGTTTGCTTAGCGAGGATAGGGTTGCTTAGTTTTTTGCTCGTTGCTACTTCTAAAGATATCATCTTATTGTGTATGGTGTCGAATCTGTATTAGTTCTACATTTGTATGCTGTTGTAATGAATAAATTTATTAAATTTGCTTGGGTTGTGTTGGGATCAATTTTAGATTTGTAGTTTCAGATTTATCGGTTTGGTCTGGTTCTCTGTATACTAAAGGCTGTGATAGAGATAAAGCTTGACACAGAGAGAATTTAGAATTACAAATGGATCGAAATAAAAGTAGTTTGAGTGCATTTGCCCGCAACACAAAGACATACGTGTTTTGCCAAATGAATAATGTGTTTGTTTTAATTCACCCACAAAAGTTAGTTGTTGAAAGAAGAATTATTAAATCATTATATATTGAAAAGAACCTCAAAATAAATATGAGAAGTAGAAAACTATATTTCACATCTTGAAGGATTAAAGGATATAATTAATAAATACAAATATTAAAATTAAAAAGAAACTCTCCCCCTCTGCGTAATCCTAACCCTAAATTTCACGCCTCCATGTAAAGGCCGCCGACTGCAGCCGACGACCCTCTTCCGGCGACGGGGGATGGCACTTCGGCCACACAGCAAAACCTTCCGAGGAGGTCCTATGCTGCAGCGACGTCTGCAACTAAACCACCTACGGTCCCTCGTTTTGGAAAAATTCACATCTTCAACAAATCCCCATCACGTAAGTCTTATGGAGTGGTCTCGGAACGAAACGCACATCCAACTGTCCGACGAGGAGATTGATGAACTATCCAAGCCGTTTCGTTTTGCTTTGATCGGGAAGTTTTCACACGGTTATCCCACTATGTCTCAGCTCCATGAACTCTTCATGGAGTTGGAACTTAAAGGAGAGTTTAAACTCGGAGTTATGAACATCAAGCACGTCTTAATCAGATTAAACTGTGAGGAAGACTATTCAAAAATCTGGTTAAGACGGATCTTAAACTTCGATGGATACCCGATGAGGGTTCTCAAGTGGACACCTACATTCAACCCGAAGATTGAATCGTCCATTGCACCCGTCTGGATTAGGCTACCTTCACTAAAGACTTAGTTCTTTAACCCGAACATCTTGCATGACATCGTCAAACAGATTGGCGAACCATTAGGTTTTGATGAGGGTACCTTTGATTGCAATAGACCCGATTTTGCTAGGGCATGCGTGGAGCTTGATTTGCTGAAACCTTTGAAAACGAAACTGAGTATAGGTTTTAATGGCGGAACCTTGATCCAACCAATTATTTACGAGCGATTACCGGCCTATTGCAGAAGATGCTCGAGGCTGGGTCACGATAAAAAGGACTGTCACGATGTGGTGAATGCAGAAAATACAGATGAACAACAGGACCTAAGGCAGTCTATCCAAGAGAAACGTGAGGCTACCACAAAACAGTTAGCAGATATAACTGCTAACAAAGGCAAAGACAAGAAAGCTGATAACCTGGTAATTAGAGATTTGGAGAATGGCGATGGGAAGGAACTTGACCAGCCACAAGCCAAAAATCTAACATAGAAAGAACATGTATGGCGGCAAAAAAATAGTACAAAAGATGGAATGGAGACGGCGAAGAGCAGCGATAGGAATATTGTCATGGCAAGGCCTCAGCCATCTGTAACAGTCCACGAAAATCCCCTGGTAGAACAAGAAAATATACAAGAAGATGTGGAACACAGTACAGATGGCGAGAGTTTATGTTTCGAGGGAGGTGCTATCAGTGAACCAAAACCGGAACCTCCACATGTTGATGGTGATGAACAACAGGACCTCAAAAAACTTGCGCTGCACAAAAATTCAACTTCTGATGGAGAAGGTAACGAGGGATTCACATCAGTGGTTAAAAAAGACGAGAAAGACCTCCCAAGAACCCAAACATGGCCTCTAAAGGAGCAACACAGTCGTTGGCCGCCATGCAAGGTTTACAATGATTTTACGAGGAATGATATGGAACGTGCGGGGTATGGGAAAGCCGGATCATCAACCCTCCCTCAAGAAGTTTTGCATTAATCACAATTTTAATTTCCTTGCCATTCTTGAACCTTTTATTCCTTTAATTCCTTCTATTATGTGTCGTAAATACCGTTTTGACAATGTTATTAGTAACTGCTCTGATCACATTTGGTTTTTCTTTTGCGAGGACATGATCGTGGACGTTTTGAAAGATGATAGACAATTCTTGGATCTTAGAATAACTTGGAAATCGACCAAAAAAAGTTGCTTAATGACAATTGTGTATGAAAAATGTAACACAGTTGCGAGACGTGTGATTTGGAGTACTTCACACAAAGAGAAATTAATGATTCGCCTTGGATTATGGGAGGTGACTTCAATACGGTTACTTCTATCAGCGAAACGAAAGGGGCCAGAGATCAAGATTACCGAATGTGGACTCATTGAACCACCTTTTGAAGGTTCACCATTCACCTGGACAAATAAAAGAGTTTGGAAACGGTTGGATAGGATTCTTGTGAACGAGGCTTGGTGCGAGCTCTACCAACAAACGAACGTTCGACATCTAGCAAAGAGCTCCTCTGATCACTGCCCACTTTTGATTACTAAGCAAGATGGTACTTCTGCCCACCCGGTTTCCTTCAGATTTCAAGCTATGTTGATAAGGCATCACGGTTTGAAAGAGGCAGTTAACGATAATTGGAACCTACCTATCGAAAGCCAAGGAATGAGAAAACTGGCTGACAAATTAAAGCGCCTCAAGGTACATCTCAAGATATGGAACAAAACAGTCTTTGGCAACGTCTTTGACCGGGGAAAAGAGGCTGAGAAACGAGAATTGGAGGCTGAAGGTAACTTTGAAATTACCCCAAATGATGACAATCTCATGCATTGGAATAGAGCAATTGCGGAACGCAAACTCACGCTAGCTATGGAGGAGGATTTTTGACGTCAGAAAGTCGCCCATAAATGGATGGACAAGGGGAAAGAAATACAAAATATTTTCATTCTCTCGTTAAGAAAAGAAGATTTCGAAGCAGAATCAGTGCATACATGAAGGGGATGCAGAGATAACGGATCAAAGCCTCATTCGAGAATCTGCCAGGAATTTTTCGAGAACCTTCTCACAGAACCACATGCAACGCAAGCTCAAATTGGCATCTTTGAAGGAATTCCCAGAATAGTAACTGCATCAGATACAACTACTTTAGACGAAATGCCGTCGGAGAACGAGATTAGAGCAGCCGTTTTTTATCAGAATCCAAATAGTGCCACGGGGGCCGATGGTTTCAGTGCTCTTTTTTATCAGCATTTTTGGGATACCATCAAGAAAGATGTGAATGAGGCAGTGTTTGATTTGTTTAATGGAGGCAGAATGCCAATGGCATTCACGGCCACCACTGTTACATTGATCCTCGAAAACCCGGCTCATTGGAGTGAATACAGACCCATCAGCCTATGCAACGTTTCTTACAAAATCATTACTAAAATTCTTAATTCTAGATTTGTTGGCTATCTTCCTAAACTGGTCTCTAACAATCAAAGTGGTTTTGTACAGGGCAGAGTGATAAGTGACAACATCTTACTGGCTCAAGAAATGATTCATGTCCTTGATAATAAAAGCAGGGTCAAAAACGTTATGCTCAAAGTGGATATGGCAAAAGCCTACGATCGTATAAACTGGGATTTTCTGTATCAAATTCTTCGTACTAAAGGTTTTTCGGAAAAATGGATATCCTGGATTCATAATTGCTTCTCTAGATGTTGGTTCTCTATACTAGTAAACGGAGAGTCCTCAGGAATCTTCAAATCTAGCAGGGGTATCCTACAGGGGGATCATTTGTCACCATCTCTATTTGTCATTGCAACTGATTATTTGTCGTGTGTCTTGAACAGGTTTATGGAAGAGAACCCATGTGCTAGGTTCAGGACTTCAGCAGATATGTATGAGTCACACTTGGCTTATGCAGATGATACAATGATCCTTACCAACAGCCGGCCTTTATCGCTTCAGGGAGTTAAAAATATTTTAAATAATTATGAAGCTATTTCTGGCCAAAAAGCGTAAATGCTAATAAAAGTGTTTTCCTGATAGAGAACGGAGATACTACAGCTGCAGCAGAAGTGAAAGGCATTTTTGGCTATGCGCATGGAGGAAGGCTACAGTTGATTAAAGCTATCATATTAGCTCTACCGACACATTTGTTTCAAATCATTGAACCTCCGCATTCAGTGATTGGAAAAACGGAAATTATGCTCAATAGGTTCTTCTGGGGCTCAAAGGAAGGAAATAGGAGGTTACATTGGACCAGCTGGAAACGTTTGTGTTTTCCAGTAGAGGAAGGCGGGATTGGTGTGAGGCAATTTGGAGACATCATCCGGGTCTTTTCCCAAAAGCTTTGGTGGTGTATACGTACGAACAACTCTCTATGGTCTCAATACATGAAAAGTAAATATTCGAGCAACACTCACCCGAGATATGCAACAGTTATGCCTTACCATTCATCGGTGTGGCAAAGTTTTTGTAAAATTTGACACCAAACCGAACTTGACATCTTTTGGACTATAGGAGAAAGAGATCTTTATTTTTGGGATGATGCGTTGTTCAAAGGTAAACCAATTGCAGCGATGTTGGATGGAGCATATGAGAACCAAAAATTTAAAGATTTTATGTTGGAAGGAGATTGGGATAGAGAAAAATTATCACAAGTTCTGGAGGATAATATGGTTGAGGAGATTATTAGCATCAAAATTCTAAAGAATCAACATGACAGGGGTCTGTGGAAAAACACTCCGGACGGTTGTTTTACCTTAAAATCGGCGTGGGAAAGAAGCAAGTGTAGAGAAGATGAATCGGAACTATGCAAAGCTATTTGGTCCGTTAACCTAAGGCCTACCATATCGATTTTTCTGTGGAGAACCATCAATGATTGGCTCCCTGTTGATGAGCGGCTTCACCGCAAGGGAATCGTTTTCCTATTTAGATGTGTTTGTTGTAACGCTTAGGAAACGAGCAGCTATGTCTTTCTTCATAACAATAAGATCAAACATGTCTGGAATTATTTTGCTAATATTTTCCACGTGCAGGTCTAGGAGATTGCATCCATCAATGGGATGCTTAATGCTTGGATAGCGTCGTCACCTTTCAGCTCAAGGAAGCACATACGTATCATTGTGCCAGCTCTTACAATATGGTTTGCATGGACGGAACGGAATAGGCGTAAACACCAGGGTTTAAGCTACACTTCATTTAATATAAAGAGACAAATCCTCAAGCACATTGGTATTCTCCATAAGATCAATAAAATTCCTAGTGACTGGTGGCGTGGGGATAGAAGCATACTGTTTTTACTATGGAATTGACGGCTATACTAACACCAATTTTTGGTACACCATTTCAAGTTATCCTGAGGACACCATGACCATGGTTGCATTTATACGTTGCAAGATAGCTTCCACGTTGGAATCTACTGTTGCCCAGGACCCTAGGCGTCTTTCGAGACCAACGTTTGATCCGTTTAGCGTCATCGGTAACAGGGATCCAAAGTGCTGCGTTTTGAAGCTTCTCCTCCATCTTACGTCGCAAGCAGCTACATACACTAAATATTATGGCCCCATCTCCCCCAACATGACTTATTTTAGGGGTGGCCTTTATCTTAATTATAGCATTTTTGATAAATGGTTGTACGCACATTGTATTTATTCCTTGGTTGGTGATCAATATATGAGGTGAGCTCCTCGCAAACCTCGTGGTCACATTGACCGGTTCCCAAAAAAAAATTTAAATCATTATATATTAAACTTCATATTTTTAATTATTCAATGTGAAATACTCGAGGCACCCTCATTGCGTCTAAGGCCCCAGAATGCGAAATAAATTGGAGCGTAAATTTTGCAGGAATCGAAAAATCTAGAAGCAGGAATTGAAATATCTGCAAGGGTGGAGAGACGGACCTAGAGACAGAACCCATTATGATACCATGATGCATAATGTATTTGCTTTTGAAGGTAATTAATTAGACAAAAATATTATTCATCATGATAATAAAGAGAGAAAGAGAGAAAAAAAGAGAGAAAATGAGAAAAAAAAGAACTATCAGTGAAGAGACGAAGGAGATAGCGAGAAACAACAACCTCAGAAATGAAGAAGAGAGAGATTGAACAACGGTCTCGGAGAAGGAAAAGAGAGAGATTGATGGACCAAAATGAAGAGAACGGAATGTGATTTAGAGAAATTAAGTTATCAAAATGTACCGAGTCAGATGTGATTTTCTTATAGTAAGGTACTTCTTTTTCTTACCTCAAGTTGAACTCTCAATAGAAAATTAAATATTTGACCAACCTAATTTATGCGCATACTCCAAGCATTTAGAAAAATAAATTGCATTTTTTGTATGAGTGCTATTTTTATTTATTTTTTGTACAAAAAAGAGAACCCAAGGTCTTAATCGGGAGGTTAATCCTCCTTAAGAAGTATCTTCAAATCATTATTAGGTCTATCCCAAATAGTAAGACCACAAGAAGAGTGACCAGTCTTCGCAAGATAGTCCACGCATGTGTTTCCTTCACTCCACGAGTGAGTAATTTTTGCTTCCTAAGGGCGAGCAAGAAGGGATGCAGTCCGCAATCAGATTACCCCAAGGGTGTTGTCAAGAATGATCTTATGATCATGAATGAGAGAAACAGTCACCATGGAGTCACACTCGACCCATATCTTTTCAAATCGTCTATCTAATGCTAGCCTCAAGCCTTTTCTAACCCCCAATAACTCCGCCATATTGATAGAAATATTGCCCAAGTTATAAGAGAAACCGAAGATCAATTCGCCTTTTTTATCTCTCATTAATCCGCCCGCAACAGCTGAAAATGAATCCTTAAACACACTTCCATCCGTGTTCAACTTAACCCACCCCAGAGGGGGCTTGACCCACCTAAAGTCAGGAGGTCTGGTGGTTCGATTTGGATCTCGCTTAATCCAAATCTATTGGAGATCAAGCGCGAGTTCCCTGATTTTGGGAATAATGGACCTGAATGAATCATCCTTCTGTTGGAATATGAACTTATTCCTTGATTTCCAGAGGGTCCAAATGATATCTAGAAAGACGAGATTCCAAGGAACAGAAGGGACGATAATGTTACAGAAGCTAACCTTGAGGTGTTCTTCCACCCAATTGTTGATATATATA